>JAOXNZ010000030.1:4695612-4707098 GCA_028566095.1 Kryptolebias brasiliensis | reverse complement strand
TTGTGGATTAGCTTTATCCCCAACACTGCACATTGCTCAATATTTCTGCTTAAAACCTTAGCATATCTCTAAATCGATCAGTATTTTGCAGTATTAAATGTTTTTGTTTGTTTGAAGACTACTGTGGATTAATTTACCTAGAAGAACCCACATTGGTTCAGCTTTGTGTCAATTAAATTGCAGTAACATTTCAAAACAAGCAAAAAGTTATTTTAACATGCCCCCTAAAAATAAAAAGTCACAATTTATATTCAAAATGCATCTGTTATGAGGTATACATTTACTCTCACACTTGATGTCCTTCTCTCCAAGCAGGCAAATCTCCTGTTAACTGAATTCATCCCCCACCTCGCAAACAGCCTGTGCGAGTGTGCGGGTGGGGTATCACCCTATCCATCATCAGCTCTCTCCCTCTGGTAATCTCTCTAGACGTCTTTGGTCAGCAAATACATAAATCAATTATGGTTTTAAGCTTTATGCCATGATTTACCCAACTGATCCCTGCTGGATTACAGCGGAGCTTAAAACGTGTCGGTCAGCGTTAAAGCTGCAAGTCGCCTTGACATTCATTGTAGTGCTGCCACGGCACTCACTGAGCGGCATGGCAGCTGCCACAGTAGAAGTCGAAGGTTTTTTGCTTCTTTTTTTGAATAGTATTAACACGGTCTCATTCATCATGATCATTATTAATTTTGTCTTCAAATGAATTAACCTTGTGACCTAAGCCTGACGAAGAATCAAGGACCAATCTTTGAAAAAGCAACAAATTATAAATTATTGACAAATAATGCTACTTATCTTATTTGAATGATCACTGCAAAAACCAAACCTCCATGTGTTAGCTTCTAGAAAATACCAAATTATGCATCTTTATAAAACAGGATTACGGGTCTTATTCTAATTATTGATTAACATGCCCTATTTTAATAATTTGGATTTTGAAAAATATATTTATTACTTTAGCTTCTATAAAAAAAAACCACTATAGTTTTGACATGTTTTCATTTGAAACGTTTACGCTCAATATGTCTATGAAATGTCCTAATATACCAAAATATTTTCAAAGCACAATAGTATTTGTTTGACTAAACTTAAAGTGAGCTGTCTCTACTCTTTGTTACAGTTGTAGTCAAATTCACACTTAATTTAATTTGGATTTATTCACACAGGGGCATGTGAATAAATCACTTAACTCAAAAAGTCACGCAATTCAAAAATTTAACACTCTAAGTTACATTTGAAATATTATTATGTTTATGATTAGGTTGATGAAAAATTTATGAACTACTGAGCAACTTAAAGTGTACCATTAAAACAGTAGTGGAGCAAAATACTGAGATTCTTAATGTACACAAAAGTAAAAACATCACTCTTGAAAAGGTGCTTTTTTACATGCAGAACTCCCACAATTTATTTGAAATATTCACAGCAGATGATTATCCTTAGTTATTATTTACCCATAAAATAATATGTATATATATTTTACCAATCCTGTATTAATTTAAAATAACATATGTTGTATTGTTTTAGCTAAAACAAAAAAATCCATTATTCATTTTAGTTTTTGAATTTGTAAAGAAATTCTAAAAATAGAAAGGTATGCCATAACAAGTGTTGGAATCATTCAAATAAGTGCACATTTTCTGTCAGCTTACTAATAATTGGAGATTTACATATTATACAAGTTTTAGATTATTATATTTGCAACCATTTTTGTTTTGAGTGCCATAATCTTACTTTATGACATAACTACAACCTAAAGCAGTTACAGAACTTATTTATTTACTATTAGAGTCAAGCAGTAGTGTGGTGTGAAAAAAAAAGAATCAAAGAATAAGCACATTAAATTTGTAACTATGCAGATAGTAATTGGTAACATCAGGCACTTTGAACTATTAAGAATGTTTTGATTTGATTTTCTTTCATAAGAATGAGGCTGAGACCCTCACCCCACTAAGTGAATAATTACTGCACCTCAAATCCACCTGTTGAGCAAACATGGCTCCTTTGCCTCTGAAGAAGGGGATAAAAACCCTACGTGGTATTGCTGTGTCCTCATTTTCCCACCTGAGAGCTCCTTTGTGACAGGTGACATTGGAGAGAATGGTGGGGGGTTATTTTTTATTTTTTTTTATGACCAGCTTCCTAGCATGCTGATATCACTCCGCTGGGGCCCCTTGCCAATCTCTGGCAAACCATTCAAGTGGCAACAAAGAGGCTAATTAGAAGCTCTCTCCCTGTAAGCCACGAAGGGCTTCGTTTTTGATACTTCCCAGGGAGGCTAAGGGGCCTCTGAGGTGGCAGTGGCAGCTTTTCACACACACACACACACACACACACACACTAAGATTCAGAGGACATTTGTGAGCACACTTGGGTTGGCCCTTTGGCTGTAGCACATTTACTCTTTGTGGCCATCCTCCCCACAGTCTGCCAGAGTGATAGAATCTGAGAGAAGAAACCAACACATCTTCTTTCATGTGACGGGGACCCAGAGTGAGGATGCTAATGGGATATCGATGGGATTAGAACCAAGAGCGTTCATGTCCAGGAAAATAGGGGAGGGGCTCTATGAACCAGAACTAAAACCTCACTGAAGTTTAGGGCCAAATCATTCTAAATTTATTGACTTTGTCATTTTTAATGGGAAAATTAACAATTAGTTTCTTTCATTACAGAAAGAAACTAAAACAAAGAATATCTGGCGTAGTTTTGCTTTGTCTGTGAACAAATTTACACTATGTGTACTTAAAGATAAACCATGGCACAGTCTCATCTCCTGCCAACACTCACAACAGCATCTGGGACTCAAGATAGACATCAGGAAGTTAGGTCCGATAACACATTTGCATCTCACCTGATAACCAGCTGTAATTAGTACTCTCTCTTTAAGTCCCTAACCATGCCTCACCCCCCCCCCCCCCTCAAACACACACACACACACTTAAATATTCCAGACGCTTGCTTTGTGACACACAAGGCCATCCTTACTCCTCCCACCAGATCACAAAACCCCTAAAGAACAAAAAGTAGAGACCCTGTTGTCATTTGTTGCCTAAATGCATCAGGAAAGGTGTCAGCGGCACACCTGATCACATGAACTAACTTGTTTTGCACATGTGCATTCCTTCACTCTTAACTTACAAAAGAAGGTGTTTATATCATCTTGCATCTTGCTGATTAAATTATCCCTCCACCGCCCACCCCTTCGCATTGCCACACAGTCTCTTTTTTGTATATGAGAATCCCTGCTGCCTCTCTTGGGGCTCCCCTTTAATTTCCCTGCCATCTTTCAATGTTTCCTACTAATAAAAAATGTTGGGTTTTTTTTTTTAATCGGTTTTACCTGCTGATATCACAAGGCTGCGTGACAATAAATGCTGGATCTGTTCTAAGATGTGTGTCTGGCAGTCGATTCCACATGATGTAGCACCCTGTGTTAAGTCTTTAATCGATACATCTCCCTATCCTGACAGTAAGGACAGAGTCCAGATCTGAGATCAGAGCGATGGCAGTGTAAATCTTTACGGTTCAACCAGAGCCTTTTAAAGCCTGTCTATAATTGGGCCTCAGCCAGCAGCTGCCTCAGCTGTGGCCATCACCACGAGCCCGGTCAAATCAGGAGTTCCTCAGGGGCATAAACAAACTGCGCCGCCAATAAGGGCAGAAAAAGCACCTGTGTGAGGATAAAAAGAAAGACAATGTGGCAGCCAGACTTTAAAAAAAACAAAAAAAACTCTGCTGTTGTCTGTGGCTTAGAAGGTTTTTTTTTTGGAGAGGTGTTTTCGTTGAGTGAGAGTTTTTGTGCTATTGGATTATTACACCAACATGTACTGTACCTCTGAGTGCAAGCCAGGAAGACTTAGCTCGCTGAGTGATTTCAAATAGGGGGTAATCCACTGCCATGTAATGGATTCTTTGTTGCCAGGCTGCTCTCAGGAAGCAGGAAAAGGCTTGCAATTTTACAGGTTGGGACCATGAGCCTGTTGCTCTTTTAGTTCTTATAATTCAGTAAGAAAAACAGAGATGGCATTCCAGATCATTTCGATATATACATCCCTTTATCTAATAGGACTTTCCATCTTTAATATGAAGCAAGAAGAAAATCCCTAAGAGCTCTGATGGTGCTGTCAACAAACACTGAGGTCTGCTGGTTCTGAATACTACTATCGGTGTTAATCAGCTCTCAACATCATCAGTCATTATGATTTTTCAGTACTCATGTAGTAGTGGTAAACACACATTTGTTTTGGAAATTACATGATATAGAACATGGAAAGGGCAATGCTACACCAACAAAGCTTTTTTAGCTTTTAATTGGGGCATAGAGTATACAATATATTTCACATTTATATTATTAACTTTATAGGCTATATTTAATCAGAGTTGCCATCAGAAGGCCTGAATTGCTCAAAGTCACACAGTTAACAATGCTGCATCCACTGTTGTCACAAAGTAAGTGCAGATATGTTAGTTTAATAAGTGTGCATTTTTATGTTTTACTCTTTTCTAAATAAGGTTACTTTATTAGCTGAACAAAACATTGAAATTTACACAACCGCTAACGGCTAAAAAATAGTAACCAATTTAAATCATCAGTTATATTAGAAAATATTAGTTCTGTGAAGTTCTTTGAGATTGGACTAAACATTTTTGTACCTAAACACACCACAGAACCTAGATTTTGACCAAAAGGTAGAACTTAACAAAACTAAGATAGTGAAGTGGAGACAACACAACATACTATGAAAACAAATCAAGCAATGTGCAGCAAAATATATCTTAATAATTAAGGATGTTCTTGAGTATAAGTTTTCTTATTTATAAAAACTTTGACAAAACAAAGAAAATAAAAGGTACTAGCATCCATTTCCTTAGCTTAATTTTTTATTTTGTTTTTGTTTCTGCAGGTTCATATTTTTCCAAGCCAATGTTTCAGGACCAATAAGTCATCAAAGTGGTCACCTGAACCTACCTGCCTAGCTGTTCATTAAGAAGGGGTTAATGGCTGATTGTAGCCAAAACACACAAGTGTCAGTGTGTTAGGAAACAACCTCTATACCCACTGACCTCACTTTAGTGTGCAGGTTATATATACTTGTGTGTGCATACTTCGTTATCACCTGCAACAAATGCTATGGACTGCTATCTGAGCCCAATCTGCTCTTGGTTTACTAAGAAAGATCGCCAAGGGTTATCTGTCTCACTCTGATATGCACAGATAAGGGCCTTGGGCTTGCTGTTTAAACACCTGGGGCCTGGGGTATTAGAGCGCCCTCCGTCCTCCTTTGCCACAAAAGGAGAGGAAATGGAAGAGTGAGCGCTGGCTGCTGCTACTGAGAGGGGAATGTGTGTGGAAAGTAATGAACACAAGTGTGTGCGCGTGTGGCGGGTTACGGTGTGTGGTGGCGTGATGGAGGAAAGGAGGAAGAAAAAGTTGTTGTGGTCAGACGGGGATTGTTGTTATTTACAAAGCTTAACCTCAGGCACTTTTCTACAAAAACATCTTTTAAAAGTTATGAACATAAAACATTCTTGTACATGACTTTAAAATGTCTAAATACAGGTGTCAATGGATCTTATATCTTATAAAAAAAATAAAACTTTGATGCTTTTAAAAGAAAGCAGCTCTCAAAAATATTAATCATAAAATACAAGCACTAATTTTATTAAATCTCTGCTTGATTGAAATACTCGAAAAAGATCTTTAAATAACATGTCTTGTGCTCACACAGCCTATTAGAATGCACATTTTTGTCCAAGAAGCAGCTTCAAACACAAGCCAATATAAAGAGAATTTAGCAAAGATGGAGTGTTTGTTATGATATAATCCAGGGCACAGAGGAATGAAAGGGGGGCATTTATACAGGAAGTGGGTCTTTTCTAGTGCATTCATTGTAACACTGAAGCACACACACAGACACCTCACACCACTGACCTGTGCTGCATCTGGAAACAATTACACTCGTGTTTGACTTGACCTGCCTGCACCAAGTTGAACTCTGCCAACTTTTTTATGCGTTTGTTGCAGGGGGCAGTGGTGACCCTGACACAGTGGCTGTGGGGGGAATGATGTGTAATTAGTCAGAGGGAACACAACTCCACTTGTCTGAAATAAAACATCCCAAATGCACATCAAATGAATAAGTTTGAGAAGATGTACACAGAAAAAGGGATTGACTTGATATGCTATCAAATGACCCACCAAGGAATTTGTAAGGACATGATGAGCATTTGAATTATCGAGCATTTCAGGCTAGTACGGTGGAGCTTTCATGTGCGGACGGCAAAGCAGACTGTGGATGATGCAATGTTTGATTTCTACACTTCAGGAGGCTGTCAGGACAGCACATGCAATATTAAACAGTGTCGTGTCGGTGTATCAACCGGTCTAAATTAACCCATTAGTATGCTATGGGGCAAAGCGGGAAGATCAATGCATGAAACAGTTTGGAAATCTTCTTTGATACAAGATTTCCCAGCTTGAGTGAATTGATGAAATTCCTCTTGAAACACAGGCAACCATTTCACATGCCAGACTTTTCTCAAGACAGAGACTAATGTATTATGTCCATTAAAGTGAGACTACACTGGTGCATCTTACAGAGAGGCTGTAGAGTAGTTTTCAAACTATTTGGCTTGAAAAAATTTTATCCAAAGCAGCTCTAAATCTACATATTTCTAAATCTTTCTTCATAAAACAACATTTTGTCTGTCCATGCAGAAATTCCCCTTTCACAAAGTCAGGCTCTTCTCACGAAGGCCACACAAACATATATACTTTCAGGAGTAAATGCCAATGCCCCAAAGTAACAGACTTCCCTGTTGTTATTAAACAGTGTGGAAACACTGCACAGTAATGCTGTGTGAGGCTGCAAACAAGGACACCTTTCTCATAAAGAAAAACTATTCTGGAACATTTAGTATTTTCTAAAGACAATACATAAGGCATATTTAAAAAGCTTGAAGTGAATCAGTTCAGCTGTAAACCATGTACACCAAAATACTGCCTTAAGAAAGGTGGGATGGGCAAAGGAGGTCAACCAAGATTAAAATCTTCAAGTGAACTTTAACCACTGTGCATTCCTATTGATTTAAGCAAACATTGTAGCGTGAGAAGGTGGCCTTGAAGGTATGGTCCTCAGTTTACAAAAAAAAAAAAGGAACAAAACATTTCAATGTGCAAAATCTACAAAATGTGATGAAAAACTATTCTACATAGATATGAATTCTGACTGATTCAATCTAACAATAACATACATTTTCTGTTCTGCAATATAAATGGTGAGAGACTTTTGCCAATTTTTTATGGGTTTTTTTTTGGAAATTACCTGGTCTTCTGTTTATTTATATGGACTGATTGAAATAGTACTGACTGATATATATTGCGCATTGCCACTCCCCTGTCCTAGAACAACCTCCTTGTTTCAGGGCCCAGGTTCAGCACTCATTTCCTGAGCTGACCGTCTACTCCAATTATCAAGCCAATAAAGGACCCCCTTGTGCAGTTATGGGAAAGGGGAAGGGAGTCAGGTCCTGCATGAGGGGGTTCCACATTGGTAAGCATGTGTGATAGCCGCTGCCCACATACTGGAAGGTGTAACTAATGGTCTTGGACAGTGTTAAGACAGCACTGCTCCAGCAGTCACCTGGGCAGGTTTGGAACTTACTAAAGGAGTGAATCTCCTGGCTTGAGCTGTCAAGCACACATAACTGTTGTCTGGGTGACTAAAAAGGACATATATTGTTCAAATGTAGCATATTATACAAGTAAAGAAAGTGTTTTGAAAGTTGTTTCACTAGTTAATGTATCAAATTAATGTTTTCTAAATTAAAAGCCTAGCATTCCCTTAAGGATTGCAGTTGTAAAGTAAAACCTTATACAAAAAAAGTGGTTAAAGTATGTTTTGTGGATGACTCTCAGCTACAACCACATCAAACTTCAGATTGACATCTGTAAAACTGACTGACTTACAGCCATTTTTGTGTTTTTTAAGGTACTCTGGCTGTGACATCCATCTTGTGTATGGCTGGCTCCAAAAGTTAGTCAGTTGTATATGCATACCCAATGATTACTTTCTGTAAGTTTCATTACAAATTTTCTGATGGTTCCTGAGATTTTGGTAAAAGACAGAAAAAAAACACACACACAGACACCGGCCAAAACATAATTGTCCATAAAAAACAAACAAACTACTTTTTCTTATAATACACCGACAAAGGTTTTAAAATATATACATAAAATGTATGTTATAATCTAAAGCCACTTCCATTTATCTGTGGAAATCCTGTAAACAATAACAATATAAATGGCAATATGTGGAAACTAGTAATACATTTCAACAAAAATACAATGAGACTGTAGAGAATGCTTGGCTTACCTGTGCTGCTCCACAGCTTCATTATCTGGTAACTCTGCACCACAAACATTGCAGCGTTCATGCTGGTTCCTGCCATCTGGTTTCATGCCCACTGCCAGCTCCCCCAGCTTGTTGAAGAATTCTCTCTGAATGAAGCTCTGTGGCAGGAGTCCGCCATAGGTACTAAAGTCCATAGACATAGCCAGGGCTGGGGACATGGGGAGAGCGGAGGCCATGGATACTGGCATAGACATCATGCCATCTGATTTATGGTTGACAGGTAAGGAGTATAGTGAGGCCAGGTGTTTCTCTGTCATCCCTGCCATTGCTTCTAGCCCCATCTGGCTCACTTCAGCTTGCTGGTCACCCATGCTGTCATCTCGGACATAATGCAGTTCTCGAGCGCTGGTGATCACGCTGCTCCTGGTTGGTGTTCCGGGGCCGTCTCGGTTCCTATCCTCTCCACTTCGTTCCCCGTTGCTGGAGGCACTGGACTCCATGTTCTGAGGGCTGTCATGGCCGTTACCACCCATGTCCACTTGCATCGTTTCAGTCTTGATCTCAGTCATTAGGTGGTGGGAGTTGCCACCTCCAAAGCCCTGCTGAAGCAGAGTCTGACCAATGCTCATCAGACTGTCCACAGCAGCTTTGGTGGGACTCAGGTTGGAGATATTGAAGGAAGTGGAGACGGAGGGACTCTGCTCAACTATACCAGTCATGTTGGAGACTTGCTGGGTACCTGACAGATAGGGACTCTCCATGGAATGCTTTTTAGAGATTTTGGCTCCATTTTGGCCTTTGCGCTCCTCATCCTCCTCTGTGCTGCCATCATTAGCACTAGCCTCCACGTCATTCTCATCCGAGGACTGGATGGTTTCCAGGATTTTGAGGCATTGCTCTTCCAAATACTCAATCTCTAAGATCTCTGCTGCATACAGAAGATCATCCAAGTCCTCCACCTTGGCCTGAAGTGTGGCAGTGTAAGCATACTCCAAAATCTGCTGAAAAGTCTTTGGTGAAAGAAAATCCAGGGTATAATGCTGGCTACTGCGGTGAAAGAGGATTTCAAACATTTTGCTGGTGCAGGCTAGCACAGTCCGGTGAGCATGAAACTCCTGGCTGTCAACCATGATGACAACATCACACAGAGTCCCAGCCAGACGCATCTGGTTGGCCTTCTGCAGCAGGGCAGTGGGATGGTTGGGGTTCTGAAGCTGGATCATACCCATTTTAGTTAAATCCATTATGCCGATGCAATTCACGAGGCCGACTCATGAGGCTTGCTTTCCCCACTCAGGAGAGTTTTTAGCTGTCTTTGTAAACAAGTTGAAACCTGCAGAGAAAAGCAAAAAAATGCATTACAAAAAAAAAAAGAAAAGAAAAGAAAATTTACAACAAGTGGAATTCTGTCTTGTTTTCCAAATAATGCAAAAAGGAACAATAAAATAATGAAAGTTTTCAATATATAGGATCATTAACTGAGTTTTAAAATATGTATATTTATTTAACAATGAAGGTATTCACTACACCACAATTTATTATGTAAATGGCCAATGTGAGACCGCTGAAGTCTCAAATTGTGAATACCCTGCAGGGATGGTAAACAATCTGTGCAGTGGCATTGTTCTAAAAATCAGCGCAGAGTATTGACAGTATTTTCTGAAGGGAGACAATTTGTTAGCTGTCCAACAGGCTCAACCTGCATACCAATCAGCCTAACATATGTTATGTTAAAAAGATGTCTTCATTTACTTATCTGATGGGGACGTACACCAACTAAACAAGAGTGAATTGTGGGCTTTTCACTGCTGCTTGGCTCGCAAAGACCGTCAGCAGCCCTTTCTGAAATTAAATAGCATCTTACTCAGTATTCTCATCACAGACGGGAGCAGAGAGCAGTGGCCAGAAATGGGTAGAAAAAAAGAAAGCAGGATGAGGCAAAAAGCACACAACAGTGCTGCACTTAACGCCCCGCTCTGCTCTCAGCCTCTAATGCTGAAAATCTCAAATGAATGAACATCTCTGTGACTGCTGGTAATTTCATTATTCAAGTTAACAGGGCAACGTGTTGCTCCACCTCATTACTAAAGCATGTTTGACCCACACTAAATAATGACGACAGGTTCAGATTAAATTAGCAGCCCTATACCACCAGATGCACTTTTTAAAAAGAATGAACATCTCTGTAACTCTTATTATTAATGGTACTCATTGCCAAATATGAAATAAAACCTAAAAACAGGTTATCCTGAACTATATCAAATGCCGCAGTTTGAAAGAGTTTACTCCAGATATATTGATATGCAATTCTAAAATGTGGGTACGCACACACTGTAAACAAAGAACTCGGCAGAATCCACCAATACCTTTAAGGGAGCTGGAATTGTGTGATTGACCTACATTAGGCTGGCCACAGTCTGTGTGGGTAAACAATAATGGCGGAATCAGACAAGCGTAGAATCTTGGAGAAGAGGTTTAGTTGTAAATATGTGTGTGAATCTGCGGCTACATGCAAAAGAAAAGAGAAAAATTGAGTAAGACAACTCTCAAGAATAAATATTGGGGATCAAGCAGGGCAGTGGAGCGCCATAAAGACAGAGCTCTGCATTCAAACACATGTGGCTTTTGCAAAACTTCTGCTAAACCAGTAAGTTTTACCTATTTTCAGTGACTCTGGGTGTTCCTGTAAACAAACACATGTGGTAGTTTCAGTCACAATTTTTTCTTACAATTTTTTAGTATAAGGACACATTAACTATCAATATGACAAAATATTAGGCAGACTTTGTGTATTACTTTATGAATGTTATTGACTAGTCTGACATTGCAATGAGTACCTTTAAGCTTTTTCTTCATTATTCCAATTAAATAGTGTTGCAACAGCACAAACTGGAGATAACAGAGAAAGAATGAAAGACTACTAGTTAAATACTTCTACTGACCCAAATTCTGGATGAGCTCACTGATGGCTGCTCAATCAATCAGTTTTATAAAAAATTATAGCATTTGTTCAGCTTATTTAGTGCTGATGAACAAAATCCACGGTCTGAAGGAAAAAATCTTTAAAACAGCTTTTAAATTTTAGAACCCTAAATTAAACTGTAAGAGAGAGAGAAAAAGACTTTT
>JAOXNZ010000030.1:4645076-4656533 GCA_028566095.1 Kryptolebias brasiliensis | reverse complement strand
CTGCTGGTTTTAGCGCATTGATATGTTCACTACTAACGCTAGACCACATGTGACTGTATCTAATGCAGGAATGGTGTTCAGGAGCCTGAAAAGAAGAAGATGCTTACGTGAATGCTGCCTTTCCCTCCTCAATGTCCTTGCTCTTGGCCCCTGGTCCAGTTTTCCCACAGAAGTTAACGGCGATGCACATTAGAAGCCCACACTTGTTGAGGAAAAAGCAGGTGACATCCATGGCAACCAACAGCAGGAAGAAGACAACAACCAGGATGCCTACAATGGCTCCAGTGCCCAGTCCTGAGCCACCTTCCACAACATCTGAAGGGAAGCAGACAGGTAGAGGGCATATACATGCAAAACAGGCAGAAGAAGAAAAAAAAGACATGAAGGAGAGGGGGACAGCAAGAAAATTAGAAAGAGACAAGGAGAAAGTTGATGAGGGATGCAGTCAAGCTTTTAATACAGTGATTTAGGTTGCAGTCAGTTAGGTGTGTTGTAATTTTCAAAGGGGAATTTGGAGGCAAATCTTCCCAGAGAGACTGGTCTAATCCCTGGTTTCATTACAGGGAAAATCATGACGGCCGACACACATGAGGTGTTCAATTTTCCATTCACAGAATTTGGTAAGATTAAAAAAAGAATAAACATCCACATTCGTACACAATCAGTCTGAGAAAACCTGTAATGGAAACTATCCAAGTGCTGCAGTTTATAGCTACATCACCCTTTCATTTCACTATTAACAGGGATATGTTGTAATTCCTACTGCTCTTTTCAGCTTTAACAATGATTTACTTCTTTTTTTACACATGGATAACATCAAAACTTCTAACACACTGCACATTTTTACAAATAAAAAACATAAAAATGGTCTCAATTGGTTTTCTAATCTTGGTACAGATGCAATTTGAAAACTTTTCTGAATTTATCATCTCGCTCACTCCTCAAAGTTAAATCAACTGTCTTTATTGGGTAATACAATAAGTGATAAGTGTGAAATCAAAACTGACAGCCACACACGCTGCTTATGGTTCTGCTTTGTGTTGCAGAGACACTGGAGGGCAGCCTTGAATGAATAAAGATCTCACTAAGAACTGAACTTGAAGTGTACCCAGCGTCTTTCCCCCATCGTGTGCATTAGTAAAATGAATCATAGAAAAAGCTTGTTCAATGTCCTGACATTCTGTGCATAGAAAGAAGTATTACTCCACTGGATTTCCTGCAAATTACCCCACTGTTTCGGGTTGGTAATATTGGAACAGGTCCCAGTGGACCTACTGATCTGTGTAACACACTCCTACACTGATAATTTATGTAGATTTTGGAATTCAAATTTGGACCATCACAATGTGAATTTATCTGCTACTCTGTCCAGAGCTTTTATCTAAAGTGTGTCAGACACTGAAGTTCTAGGGACCATGTTTGCTGTAACAAGTTTACTGTGACCAACTTCAAATAATAAGAAATGTTTGTGCGTGTGTGTACCGACTGAGCAACTGTGTTTTTGTTTGGGGTTTTCATCTTTTTTTTCTTTGCATATTTTAATAATAAAAAAAGGTACAGATTTCCAACATCTGTTTGTTTTGTGAGGATTTTTGAGTATCTAAAGCTATAGGTTTACATGCTTCAGTGTGTAAAGAAGCATTTTTTCATTTTGTTCTGGCTTTTCTGTTTGAAATAATTTCTGTAAGATTACACTCTGAAATTACCCACTCTGCTCTGACTGATCAAAAATAGCAGAATGCAAGACGACTACAAAGACTGTCTAATGTAAATTTTATAAGAATGCCATTAAGAAAAGAAAGAAAAATCTGGATTCAGAGAAGATGTTTCAGGCACTACATGAGCAGAATCACCAATGTGATAGAAGAAGACAAACTTTACGTGAACTTTAACCTTTGTAAATGCAGACATTGGAACCAACCACTATTGTCTACATTTTTCACTGCAAATGGATTAAAATTTCAAATGATGTAGCACCAACAAACAATAAAAACAAAAAAAGATATTAGGGCTATTTCTTTTCTGTTGTCTCCATTTCACATTCTGACACTTATATTTATACACTGTACTTGTGTAAAGGTCCATTTCAAACATATTTTTGTTAATATTACTTTTACTTAGGTTGTATTTTGTGTTCAGTTCTGGTATTTGTATTATGCTTCTTGGTATAATGCTCTAAACATTTCCTTTATTTTTAAAGACTTTAACTGAATGCATCAATTACATGAGCTTATTCAGCTGGTTGAAGCTATATGTCATTAAGGTGTCATGGTAAACTGCAGTAATACCTTTAAGTAATAGCTATTTTTCTTTACAAAGCTTTAATAGCAGTTTCAAGTTTGCCTTTTACCAGGTTTCAAGACATTTCTGAAGGAACTATTGCCATTTCTAAGCTCTCTTGAGATTAAAAAAAGACAGAATACAATCTAAAGGCGTGACCCACTAAGATGATTTTTACTCTGACATAAATTTTTCAAAACCCAAAGAATTCTTAAAAGTAGGCCATAGGAATCAACAAATATGTTAGACAGGAAAAGGAGCAATGCAGAAAACTCTTTTAAAATACTGGATGCAAGTTATTGGTCAGTTGTACACTTATTCTTATCATGCTCTATAAAAAAAGTTCTAAAGTTAACAGCTTTCATAGCTTTTGCCCATGCAATAATTTCTTCATGGTTCAAAACTCTTACTATACATGTAAAGGTTAAAGAGGACAATCTCAGCTACAGTTTATTATTCCATATGCAAACAGGCATCAAATTTATAATTCCACAGTGAGGGCAAAGTGCAAAAACATCTTATTAGCCCCACAAAAATATTCCACATTAAAAAAAAAATTGCACAAATGATTTCTTGGCAACATTAAATAAACATGATTTGGAGGTCATTATTTTCGAGTTGCAATTACATTTTATTAGCTGCTATGATAGTTTGTTTTGGCATTTGACAACATTAAGACCAACAAATGGTACAATGTCCATCTTGTTTGCAACCACCAAAAACATTTTAAGATAATGTTTTTTTTATGAAAGAGAAAAGAAAACAGAATTCTTGCACCATCAAATTAATTGTCATGAAATTAATAGGCTGAAATTTATTGTCCATAAATTTTTGCACCATTATGTGGTTTGATGTTGCAAAACATAAAAGGCCCCAAAATGGATAATGTTCCATTGCAACATACAGCCAAGCATGAGCATGCAGCCAAAAGAAAAAAAAAGTAAAAATATCAATCACAAACATCGAGATTTCTGTCATTTTCACGCAAATTTTGCTGTGTTAGTTAAACGCGAAAGGAAGTTTGAGAAGGAAAGTATTCAAATTTTTCTAGCATTTCTGTAGCAGCAATTGTTGCATCTTGCATACTAATTAGTGTAAGTGTCATGGTTAAAAATCCTGTGAAAGAATAACAAAAAGAGATTTTTATTTATTTTTTGTAAATTAAAACTTCTTGTGTGATTGTCTCTGCTGTCTCCTGGGGTTTGGCAGATAGATATAACGAAGTGACTAGAAAGCCAAATGTCATTTTAACTGAAAAACACAATATAAGTTATCTAAGAAAAACAAACATGTCTAAGCAGTTGCATCCATCATTTAAATACAGCTCTCCTTTTTTTCCCCATTAATCCACTTTACAATAATCCTTAACATAAAAAAATTTCAAACAGTTTACAGTCACTCCTTGAATACATTGAATAAGTAAATGACATATAAAACCAGACACTTTTAACATTTCCACACATATTTAGCCTTGACTTGCAGAGAGCTGTAGTACATATATAAAAATATTTAAAAAGCCACTCTAACATTTTAGATTTGTGTTTGTTCATATACCATAACAGATGAAATTTCTAGTGAAACCACATCTGGACCTTTAATTTAATATTTTTCTCTTTTTGGCTGCACCTGTAGGCGGCAAAGATTAAATTTCTTTTATGGCTGATTAAAACAGCAGGCGCGTGCCACAGATCTGTGTACTTTTAGGTGGCTGCATTGTTACAGACAACGCCTGCTTCTGCTCTGCTCATTGCTTCATTTGCATTTTAACAGGAACAATAAATCATGTGGCATGAATTCAGGCAGGTTTTTCCTCACCAAGTGCTCTCACAGAGACAGAATACTACTAAAAAAAACACTTCTCTTTACATCCTTGTCAAGTGCAGTACTGAGCTGGTTTTATAAGAACACTGCTGAAGACGTATTGCATGTGATGAATCTTAGTTTCATAAAAATCCTCAAATTTCTGAGTGATTAATCACTGGTGACTGTTGCAGCAAGATGTGTTAATTCACACTGATTACAAAGTAGCTATTTCCTATGATGAAACATCATCAGTACATTTTCTGTGCAATGAAATGCAGTGAGTTCTGAGCAGATTCATGTACTGCAGAAGACAAAAATACCACACAACGCCATGCATGTAGCACAACACACTGCATAGAAACAGTGTTTCTTTTGCAAACAAAAAGAAAAAAGAACTTGGCTTTACAGATAAATAATTCAATAACATGGACTGAAAAAACAAATGTTTCAACTAAAATGTAGATCAAACTCAAGCAGCTTCCACTTAATGGACTTATGCTGCTACATCACTGTTTTGTTCAACACATCCAGTTGTATCTTTAAGTGGCCAAAGGCATCACCTAGTCTTCAGAGACTTTTCCCTTAAAGTATTTTGGACCCCACAAGTTTTTCAAATTCTTAACCTCTAGCCCACATTTTTTGTTTTTAATCCCTTTCTACTCAATTTTCTTTGTAAAAACTATTTTGGGTTAGTGGTAGTGGTGGGGGCTGTTACATTGACCCTGTGTAACTGAACAAGTTATGTTTTTAAATTTGTTTTAAAGTCTTAAAAGTTCTGCCACACAGTGCCACTGTGTGGCACTGCACCATCATCAAATTTATACAAGCAAACCACACTGTGGTCAGAATGATCCTTATAACTGACTTCTTGCCTTAGTAATTAAGATCTTTCAAAAATCTTCATGAACTCAGCAGTTCAAGGAACCAGACTTCATTTTAAATATATAAGTGAAGGTGTTTCAACAAATAATGGTAACTCAGTTTCATAAAGACTTGAATATTGTGAATTGAAGACTTCGTTTCAGCAAAGTAGAAGATGTTGAAGTATGAATCACTGAAGAAAAGGTGCAAAAAATGTATATAATTTAAAAAGTGAGAGCTTGAATTTCTGTAGTAATTAAAACTCTTTTATAATTTTTCTGCATGCAAACCTAATCTGAAAAGATCTAATTAAAATAAAGATTTTAAAGAAAATATAAAGAAGTATAAATGAAAGGAAATATTGACTGCATATTTGCCCAGTTGGTTAGCAATGTTGCCTTGCAGTAAGAAGATTAAATTCCCAGCTGAGACCTTTCTATATGGAGTTTGAATGTTCTCCCACTGCATGCGTGGGTTTTCTCCAGGTACTCTGGTTTGTTACAGACCAAAAACATGCATGTTAGGTTATATGGAAAATCTAAATGGTCCCTAGATGCAAGTGTGAATGGTTGTCTGTCTCATTCATCCTAACGTGGTTCTGTGGAATGGCAAGGTGTACTCAAAAACCGTATCCATAACCCTGTATAGAAACAAATGGGTATGAAAAATGGATGGATTAAACAGGAAGGGTGGACAGATTATGACTGCTTTCAAAAAATAAATACAACTTGCAGTAGAGTTGATGGCATTTAGAAAACTGGTGAAATATAGGGTGTTAAAGAAGCTATTAATGTTAAATTCTGCTGTAAATAATAAGATAATGTATATAATATAAGAGGGGTTAATTATAATTAATATTAGAATTATATGGATCAACAGATAAGTCAGAAAAAGGTAGGGAAATATAAGTTTTACTTCAATCTACTACTTATCAAACGGAAGGTTCTGTAAGTTGGCCAGAAAAAAATGTTTTGTGTTTTTGTTAGTCTGTTTGAAAAAAAAAAAAAAAATTCATCCATTCATTTCCCTTTACACACCATACCTATAATATTTCACTAGTCTTATCTACCTGACAAAACCTGGGAAATGTTTGGAGCTACAAAATAATTTCAGATTCCTGAACAGTAACAGCCACTTTTCCTGTAGACAGCTAGAGCACCATTTGCTTTACGAATGACAAACATTCTGTTCATGCTTAATGGTAACAGAAGTGATGCAGACATTTAGATGAAGATCTTGATAACAAAAAAATGAAAAACCCTCAGCATTGATCATCACCATCATTACTCAACAGGCTCCAACAGCTGGGGAAAGTGACAAAGAGCACCTCACAGAGTGTCATGAGATCTTTTTTTCCTTGTGACAGAATTTAGTTGAGATTAAACAGCAGTGTCAGAAATAATTAGGTGAAAAAACTGGAACCTCATTTTTAATTTTGAGGAAATAAAAACATGGTAAAACATTTCAGAGGTGAAAACCTTCTAAAAAAAACTAATAAATTTAGATCAATTGAAACTCCTCTATATTTCCTTTTTGTTGCTTAGAGAGACAGGTCATTACCATGTTGCAATGTTAGTCTAACTTCAGCAATATGTGTTTCAATTAATGATCATTTGGTGATGCTTGATTTATAAATATGCTTTACATATTTATAAATCAAGCAGTAAAATCACTTCAGTTTGCTTATTTTCATTTAAGTAGCTCTTTGCTTTCGGCTACACATCTTCAAATTAAGACATGGCCTTGTTTTTCAAATGGAAACTTGAATACATGTTTTTTTCTATGCTTCAGTATTCCACAAGGACATTAGGAGATCACAAAAGTCTCTGCTAAGATAAGTAAAGGCATTATTTTTTTGTGTATTTTAACACCATGTTGATGTAGAAGAAAATGCACTAGAAGCTACAACAGTAGGAGGTTTTGTGACTGACTGTTGTTTCGGTAAACATCGATACTGTATATCTGTAGAATTTTGTGCACCATTTGCAGAACAATTTAACCCAGCAGGGAGTTGTCATAATGAAACATGAGTAGCCTTAAAATGAGCATTTAAAAGTGTTTGTCACTGGCAACCATTATGTGGCCTATACAACATTGCCTTTGTTAAGACAGCGAGAGAAAAGAAAAAATCACCATTCACATTTGTGTGATTACTGAAAATGAATCAATGCTTTATTAATTTTCTCACATTGAAATGTTGTTGATAATGACCGCACGTGATCTTAGTTTTAAGCCATCTCTTTGTCTATTATGACTCTGTAGATCTTTAATGAGCTGTAGGGCAGATGGTGGAACAAACATTTGAATAAATGTAAACTGTATAGAAAGCTTTGCTTAACCTAGGACCTGATGGTCATTTTTAAAATTTGAAGCTCTTGGTTACCACCATCAACGAAGAGCTTTTAACAACTTCTTTAGACATTACTTGACTTTCCCAATAAGGACATTGTTGTTCCAAAAAAACAAATCATCAACAACATGTGCTTTATGTTTTATAGATGGATTGCAGGCTGCAATGCTGCATTCACTAGTTGTGTTCTTGAACTAACAAAACAGTTTAATTTATCAATGACAGAGGATAGAGCACAATAACAGAGGATTATGGTGTGTCAGAAAAATCCACCCCCTATTACAAAGTCATTCATTTTTATCTTTTGATCTAGAGAGCTCAGTGCATCAATTTACAATTCTGTGCTATCTCTGTGTTAAAACTAAATGTATTTTTTTATTGTTCACACCATTAACCTGTTTACTTGTTGTTTTAAAAAAACAGTTCCTGCTGTTTTGTTAAACTCTCTGGCATTTGACTTATGCAGATGATATTTCTTGCTGTGAGAGCCATTCTGTGCCAGTCACTGCAACATTAAATGGCAAGAACAAATGTGCAACATAAAGAATTACTTTCTTATTGAAAGAAATAGAAAAAATTTGAATGTGTGGCAAATGGCTTAAACCACAGGACTTGCACTTTGAAAATCAGTGATTCAATCATTTGTGAAATCATTGTTTTGTTTTGCATTTTGTACTGTTTTAATTTAGTTTTTGGTTAAGTCTAGTCACCAAAATGACTTGGCTAAATTTATATCTTACTGGGCTGCAACTGCTGGTGACTAGTTGGCAAACAGCATTTTTGAGGGAGTCTACAGCATGTCTTGCAATATTCACGGGGATTGTAGATTTCCTTGCATGAGTTGCAGAAGCTCACCATCTTGTCACTTCAATTTTGAACATGTTCAAAATGATTTGTGCAACAAATATTTTCTTAAAATAGTCAAAGTTGTTGCTGGTGTCTCAAGCATCTCAAGAGCTGTATTTTGAAATGTGCATGGGTGCTCTTCTTTGACAGAGAAACATGCTCAGGTCTAAAAATCACGCAAATTATAAAAGTAATTATTACCTGCAATGTACTCCAGTAGACTAAATATTAGGAGTGGGAGCAGCTGTCAAAGTGAGCACAAAGTGGATATAAATTAGAAGGAGGTGGGCAATGAAATAATGTGCACGGCCTTGAATATAGTTTTTCAAGCTTTGCACACAAAAATGTGTCATGATTTTCAGTGACAGCTTGCTGGTCTCTTGGTTGTAAAAATACTCAGAATTCAGTGACACTACAACTGAAACTGTGCATATTTTGCTGCAATATTGAATTAGGTTTGAGTCGCCAACTAGTCTCCAATAGTCGGCTAAAAGTCCACTTTGCAAGCCATGGGTTTTGTATCTTTTTAACAATCTTTAGCTGAAATTCTAGTTGCATTTTTAAAACAACCACCTTTCGGTCCTGCTGCAAAGCATCTATATTGCAAACACAGTTTACATGTTATTCTTTTTTTTGTTCAAAATAATAATAAATAATTAAACTCCTTTCTTCTTCAATTTGGCAAAATCCAAGCTCCTCATTGTTCAGCATCTGGGTTTAACAGTCATCTGTGGTGCAATGTAACACTGAATGCAGATTATACACATTGTGTTAAAGCTTCAGGGAAACAAAGACTAAAATCAGTCTCACAAGCATTTTCCCAGAAAGATTTGGCAAAAGAAAAAATAAAGTGTCACACATCTCCATATGTTAAGCCTCAAAAAGCCATTACTGTCTTGAAAGAAAAGGAAAGAATTTATTTCAACCCTACAATGGTTACATGGAAATACACTGATATACACTTACAAAAATGTCTCAGAGGATAAAATAATTTCACATTCTTGAAATGAGATTCTCAGTGTTTAACAGCCATTGCATTCATTTTTTCAGACATTTTTTTTTACTTTCAGGTAAAAAGAGAACATGAGTTGTCAAAATAACAGCTGATTTATTGTATTTCTTGAATATCAGTTTTAAAAGATTATGTACACTTTGTCACAAAACATGATTAGTCAGTTTCTTCACAACTCCCCGTCTTCTCCATACAAGCTGATTACATGTATTTGTAAATGAGCATATTATAATATGGAAAAGTAAGAAATATATTTGAAAAATTAGTTCTTTGACCATAACCAATGTTGAAATTCTTCGCAAATGTTATCTTTCCTCATGTTGTACAGCAGGACATTTCAAGCTTGGATCCCAAAGACAGGAATTAGGCACAGTATTTGCACTTTCTCCTGTTTAACACATTCATAATGCTTGACTGAGGGGGATTTGAAGCAGCTGCATAGCACATTGTTGAATACTTCTTCATGCCTTGTGTCAGCTTTCATGCCATGTTCATGCCTTTATGTCACTTTGACATTTCAATGGAATGATGTCGGTTTAAAAGGCAACAAAGTCCTAAATCAAAGTTTTTTTTCCGTCTGCCGTTTCTTGTTAAAACACTGTAGACACATTATTAAACAGTCTAAGGTAGTTACTCTATTCACCTCTTTTCTGACCACATTAAGGCATTATGAATGTGTTACTTATCAAATCTAAAACAAAGCAACAACACTTTGTCTTCATTGCATCAACCCAATTTCAATTGGCAACACTGACTAACCCTCAATATCCCCCCACCTAAATATAGTCATATATACCATGAAAACAAATAAAAACAAAATATCAACAGAACCCAAAATCTCAAATTTGAAAACGATGCAAGTACCAAGCACCCTGTAATAACATGAAACCAATGTCTTGAATCTTCATCTTTTTTTTCCCCCCAATCTTGTAGGTGGCTGCCCAATGGTGAAAAAGGCATAGAAAGCACAGGAGTCTGGACCCAAGGATTTTAAAAAGGCTCAGACCATCCTCTTTCTCCTTGAATGAAATCAGTTTATGAGAGCCAGAACACAGTCAGAACTGAGGGCAGAAAAGCTGACAGACTGTATGTCACACATTGGCAACCAAGGGTAGCTGAGGTTGTTGACCAATAAAATTGATACACATCAACATTTTTTAAGCGACAGTCATAGCAATTAGGTGTGACAAGAAGATAGAAAACATAATAAAAGCACAAACAGAGAAACAAATTTGTGTGTATGGCAATGTCATGGTCCATAGGTGCCCAGAAGATCACACATGAAGACAGGAAGAGGACACGGAGAAGAAGGGAAGCAGGAGAGAAAGAGGGAAAGAAAATGAAAAATAGGTCAGAAATTCAGAAATCCACATCTGAAAGGTTACTAAAGACTGAACTCAGGAAGAAGAAAAGGAACTCTAAGTTTGAGAACCAAAACTAAAAACAAAAACAAAAAAACGTCACAATATGTTAGCAGTACGGCTTTATGGTTGATGGAAGGAATGAGAGGAAGGTCACACAAATGGGAAAGACACCACTGAGGAAGACATTTCAAACACACTGCAATCCTTTTCTGCTTCAAGGTTTACTAAACACAAGGACAACTTTAATTAGTCATGGCATTAAGTCAGGTGTCAAGGTTTAAATTGAAGAAAAATGACAACCTTGATACAGGAACATATCTGCAATAGTCTGACTATTAAAACATATTAGTAATGGCCAGTGGTGTAGTTCAAAGTACATGCAAGCATAGGCACCTGATTATGTCATCAAATAGGGAAGCAAAACTAGATATAAACAAATATAATTATCAATTTCATCTTTGTAGCAGACATATTACTTATGAGTCATTTACTCTATTCTGACTGATTTATGGTCAGAAAAAGATGCACAATGGTTTGAAAACAACTTTATCTCAATCTAGCAATCCAGCAGCTAGTGGTATTCACTAAATTGGATTGATTCAACTCAAAGGAGTTTGTGTGAGGGTCTCTAGAAGTTTATGAACATTTTTAATAATGACCTTTTAGTTTGTAACAAAATAGAACAAATAGAATTACTAAAGACTACATTCATTTGTCCTTTTGCTGGAAGAAGGACCTTAATAAGTTTTCTCCTCCACTTGCTTCATTGATCAAGCGCCTACACATGCATGTAGATATTTACTCACCAGTGATAAAATAACTATTTTTCTAAAGATTGTATTAATTAACTTAAAAGAAATTTAATGAAGAAATAATAAACAAAGCAGGAATTTTGAACTTTCTTATATTTTCTCTTTGGACATTTAGCTAACGTTTTATGT
>JAOXNZ010000030.1:4609498-4619911 GCA_028566095.1 Kryptolebias brasiliensis | reverse complement strand
ATCGCAGGACCACATAGAGACAAACGAGACAAACAACCATTCACACTCTCACTCACACCTAGGGACAATTTTAAGAGCTACCAATAAACCTAACCTAACGTTTTTTGGTCTGTGGGAGGAAACCGCACAAGGAGAACATGCAAACTCCACCCAGAAAGGCACCAGGCCGGGATGCGATCCTGCAACCTTCTTGATGGGAGGCGACAGCTTTAACCACTACGCCGCTGTTCCACCCTTGCATGTTGCAATACATAGCAAATTGGCCTCCATTGTGGCAAAATAAACAGTCTTAATGATGTCACTGTAGAGGTTTTATTAAACTCAGAGTAGAGAGATAAGAACTGGAGTAATGTGAGTGTAAAACAGGATCTTTGTGTAATCTTGTAGCTAAGTTTTGGACCAACTTTAAACTGCAATAGAAATAGTTGCAATAATCTAACCATGATGGCACAATATGGACGTAAGTTATTAATGTTCACTGCTATAAAAAAAATACTTAATGTTTAAATCTAAATTATTGACTGTATATAGACCTATTTAAAGAATACATTTAAATTGCAGGGATTCAGTGTGATTATAGTCTGTAGGGATGGGGTGCTATATACTTTTGGCAGTACTTCTTTTAAACATGTGATGGCAGCTCTGGTTCACAGTATTGTAAAAAATTCAAGAGCCTCTTTATTGACACAATTTATCTACTTGGTTATTTGTTTTCAGTCATAGCTTGCTCTCTTCGTCTTAGACACATTGTTGCCTCAATAACTCAGAGTTGAGTATTTCTGAATTTAAAAAGTAACAACTCTCAACAAAGACTATCTATCCAGTGCTTTGAAAATACTCCAGTTTATCTGAGATAGAGTAGCTGTTGTGACTGAATGAGATATTTTTGGTAACATTTACTGTTCATGCATGATCCATGTGTTCTGTTTTGTGACTATGTTTGCATGGCAGGCGGCTCTTGGGCCTTGAGCTGACAGCTAAGCCTGTCAGCCACTGACTGATACATCCCATGTGGCAGGCAAGACGAAAACCATCCAGATTTGTGAGCGCTACAAGCCGTCAGTGGGACAGGGATATTATCTGGGGCCTGTCAGTGTCTGTACTCTCTGTCATTTCAGCTACACTGTGTTCTACTTCTGTTCCTGACATCACCTACTGTCATGTTTGGATTACCTGCCATTGCTAACCTAGCAAAAGTGTTTGTTGCATGTTGATGCCGCAGTCTATTAAATACTCACAACAAAATAAAATATATGACATATTACACAACTTTGGATTTTTTTTATTTGTAATTTAAACCAATCATTCAGATATCAATCAATGAATCAGCTAGCTAATTAAAATGTTTCACTTGTTGTAAAAACTTAGAAATGTTTTGTTTCATTCATTGTTTTAGCTAAACTGTTTAACGCTAGCTGTAGTATTTGTGACTAATGGTGTGTTCCATTTGTACTTGGAAGTCAGTATTTGTAAGTCCCCCAAAGTTGTAATTCTGACTTGGAAACTCAGATTCCTAACCAGCCCTGACCTCAAAATCCAATATGGCTTTCTCACTCATGAAAAGTTGTGATAGCTGCAGGAATAGACATTTTAGTTTGTTTCTCAGTAATTTAGTCACACACATAGTACTTACTGTTCACTCACTGTTAGTGAGCATGTTGTTTCAGTGATTGAATGCACAGAATGTGGAGAAATCCATTATTATTGAATTGTATGCTAATGGAAGTTAGCCTGGTCACTGAGCACAACAATTAGCAAATCCTACAGGTTTTTTGACTTGCAAATGGGAAAAATAACAAAGTGGTATCTGACATCATTCTCAGAGCTGAATCCTAACTTCTGAGGTAAATGGAAGGCAGCATAAGGCTATAGTTTTACACTGTTGCTGCAGCAATACCATTAGATTTGCTATTAGCTTTTTCTGCAGATTTGTGTCACTGTGCAGTCCTAAAAAAACAACAGCACACTATGAGTAAGAACTAGTGATATAGGTTATAGATATGATATCTGATATAGTGATATAGGCTCTTTCTATAGTATATACAGTAACACCACTAACCTAAAATCAAATGCCCATCTGACCCCAGCCCAACACAAATTTGTTGTCAAAAGATCATCAACAACGTACCCTTCAAAAAAGCAAAAGAAAAACAACAAACAAGAAAAAAAAAAAAACTTAAAATATAATGCAACAAGGCAGGTTGTTATAATATCTAACAAAAAATAAAACATCTTGCACCTTTCATCTGCATTTTTTGTCTAATAATGGTTAAGTTTTTAGAACAGTTCAGTTTTTTATTTTCCATTGTTTCAATAATGGGTTGTTTGGCCATTCAGACCCTCCTGACAAATTGATTTAATCTGTTTGCCAACATAAAGCAATTTACAACAGTGTAAGGCAAACAGTAATTGAATTGCAGAAATGTATGACCTTCATCATAATGTGCAGCTCTGGTATCACAAGCGATAAACTGGACCACTGACGACATAAATTTCACCTGAAAACAATCAGATAAATCCACAGCTCTTTTATCAGCTGGTAAAACTTTCCTCGTTTTTGGGAACAGATCAGATAAGCCTGTGCAAATACCCTAAAACTACATTTTAGGCTATACCAATACATATTTTTAGCTAGTATAATTTTTCATGAATCACATTTAAACTAGTGTTTCAGAAATTGAGATAAAAAACATAGTAAAATAGAGGAATTTTTCATTGTTATAAAATATATTGCATTATTGTCACAAATAATGAGTTAATAAATATAGATGATGCATTTCCCCCTTTTCAGATACAAATGTATAGTGGATGTAGTTGTAGCTACAGATAACACATTCAATTAAGAAAAGAAGTTTTATTACATCTTTGAGAGAAATGTAGGAAAGTGATTATGCCTCAGGCTTTTTTTATGGAAGTCTGCTCCCAGTGTCTGAAGATTTCTGTGAAACTTTGCCCAAATTCTGTATACAGTATGTCTATCATATTCAGAACAAGATAAAGAAAAAAGAAAAAACCTCACCATCCACAGCATTGTACTCCTTGCTGGTCCACTGTTTCCCAATCAAACGCCATTCCACTCTGTACTTTATGATGGGCACACCCCCCCTGGAGTAAGGTTCCTCAAACTCTACTACTGCTGTGCTTGAGAAGGGTTCCACTTTTTGGATTTCTGGTGATGATGGAACCTCTGTACCAGCAGACAGAGAAAAAGACATTTTCTACTTACAAAAGCTAATTTTAAAAGCAAAAAAACAAAAAACATGACAAAGTTCATTAAAGGCAGTCATACACAAACAGCTTTTAACTTATAAAATTAACTGATGAATGCAGTTTACAGTCTTAATTAGCCTTTTTCACACAGATCTCCTCAATGCAATACTGTTGCCCTTTGTTACTGATGCACATCTATGTCCTGTATGTATGTAGAGGTAAAATTTGGGCTGTGGTTATAACTTAAAGGTTAGTTTGTATGGAAGAAACAGCAACAAACTTTACCCAACAATACTGTTATCATTTAGTTGATTTAGTGTTTTTAAGCACAACCACATAACACTGACTTTGCTTGATCTGTATTTATTATCAGAAGGAAACAGCAGCAGTCTAATAGGGATTGTTTTAATATGGCAACAACTGTGCAAAAAGGGCAGCTGTTTTTAAATGTGTTCAGGAAACAACTTTGCTTTCTAACCTTTGGACCTAATTAATCACTTTCATTTTGTGTTACATTAAATCTTTACATAAAATCTTGGCATCCATTTAAAGGGACCACTGTTAAGGTTGTAGTAGCTGTATTTTCTTGTGTCTCTAGGCTGTAATTTGATTTTTGTTTCATTGTAAAAGTCTCTGCAGCGATTAGGTATAAAAGGGTCTATTTTTTAATTGTTTGCTACCGTGACAGGTGGGCACTCATGTTATTGTTTAAAACTTTGGCATGCAAGTCAGTGACCAATATGCATTTTTTCAAGGAATGCTAATTTTTGATGCATTAAGATAGCAGTCATTAAGCTGCCATTTTATTGCGGCACCATGTGAGTTATTATGTAAAACAGCTCTCACTCCATTCACTGTAAATTATGTCAATAGTCCCCTGTGATGTCAACACCAAAGTGCCTAAGTCAAAATGCTATAAATCTATGAGGCTTTTTATGTGTTTCTATCTTCCTATATTTCAAGTTCAAATATAAAAAATAGATAATAGTTGTACCAAATTCTTTTCTCTGATTGATGTTACAATTTCTCCTACTGATACTTTTAAAACATAAACATTTACTTCTAGACTAAATAGATGTAAATATAGACTTACGTATGAAGGTTAGGGTCACCAAATAAAAGAAAATCAAAATAAAAGAACTCTTGCTTTCAAGCACAGAAAAAAGTTCAGTATCTTCTCTGTATGTGGTAGCAGGGCTGCATGTGTGTCTTACCAACCTTTTCACATGCTTTTAACAAGGACAGATCTGCATTTATTGCCACAACGCCTCTGGTTACCAAACGACTGAGGAACTGTTAGACATGACTAAATGATTTTCCAGTGACAGATTTAGTTCACGCCTGTAAAGCACTTTGATTCATGATTAAAGGACTGAGCGACACGGTCACAGAAACAGCACACCACATAGTTTAACTTTCCTTCATGAACGAAGTTACGCTGGTTTTAATCTTTCAAGAGGAAAACTTTATGATGGAAAAGAAGAAGTTGGGTCCCTCATATAGCTTTTGCTTTAATCTTTTTATCACCTTACAGTCATGGTTAGATTGCATAATACAGTAAATATATGCTTCCTCAGGCTAGAAACCTCTAGAGCTGAGAAATAACTTAACTTGTCCTTTCTTTCATGTTTTTTTCAAGTTAAAATTTTCACAAAAAGATCAATCTAAATGCAAAAGTCTGATATACTGTATTTTATTGATTCTACTCGATCAATACTAATGTTAAGTTACACACTCAAACTAAAGCTGTTATTCTATTTAGTGCAAAAAATGCTGGAATTCCTGGCGGTCACTAGAAAGGTTTTGGACTTTTGATCTTGTCTGAAAATAAACACTGAAGTAGCTTTTCTTTTGATGGGATTCCAAAATGACTGAATGTTTAAAGCGCAACAAATGAAACTAACTGTTGCTGCAAATCATACGTCCCTAAACTTTGTGGAGCTGCACCCTAGAGCACAGAAACCTGACTGAAATGTTTCTCTGTGATAAATGTACTTTTCCTGAGCTATTTAATTAAAGAACTTTTAACTGAACAATGATAAGGATTTATTTAGTCTTTTATTTACACATATAATATAAAGCTTATGTTTTATATTATTTTTTACACATCATAGGAAACCAAGTAAGAAGATATATTTACAAAGTTTGTCAGGGTCAACTGAGGGAGTTTTTTCAGACATACTAATGAATTTTGTGGTAAAGCAGGGAAATTACCTCGAAAAGCCCACAGGAACACAATGGCAGTAAGGGTGTCACAACAATTAATTCAACAACACAGCATTTAGAGATCCTGAGCGACCTATCACCTGCCAGAGGTCCAATGCAATTTGCATGCAGAATGAAGATAACGCATGCCAAAAAAAGGCTTTAAGTGGAGATCTACTGTGATTTCAGCAGTTTTCTTGTCATCTCTGTGTAGTTTAAAATGTGGAATATCACAAAGTTATGTACATGATAAATCTAATCCATTTTTTTTGTAGACAGACAATCACAGATCTATCACAGCTACAACCCTGTTAAATCATCTCAACATAATTAGCATCATCTTCACTCCACTGAAGTGTATGTCTCTGAAAATATAGTTAGCACAGCCGGAACTACTGCAAAGAAGTACCATAAATTTAACTGTCATTCATACTTTTAATTTTACTGCCTGATATCTGACAGTGTGATTATTCAAAAATAGCTCACTCTACTGCAGCTTGTTCAAAATGCTGCATGAAGGATATGACATAGATACTGCATTTTATACAATGTTGTTTCTGAAATGATGTGTAGTTGTTTTAAACCTTCAAATATTTCAGACCATTTGACATGCATTTCGTTTCGACAAGTTATTTTGCTGAAGGCAGGTGGATTAATGTTGGGCAATGTATCTTCAACTTATTGTTGAGTAAAGACTGAAATGCAGAGGTTGAGATTAAAGATATTCCTTATCTGATTTTCTTTTTTTTTTTTAGCATAAAGCATTACAGGTAAGCTCAAAATGGCTGACACATCATTTCATCTTTTAAGCTGCATATTTGTTTTTTCAATCAGCCATATTTTGGGATTGTGTGTGTTTTATTTTGCTAGTTGAAAGAGAAACAACTAGAGCATTTTTTTTTTATTATTCTTATTTTTGTGAACTAACCTGCTTGAATAAGAAGGAACTCTTTGGATTCGGTGCCCATCACATTAGTTGCTGTGCAATTGTAGCTCCCAAAGTCATTTTGTGACTCCGGTGTAATCTGAGGGACAAAAAATAACGTAAACTCATGGGTACTGGGTGAGACACAATAAAAAAACAAACAGTTTAAGATTAAGCAATAATTTAATAAAACCATTACATCATTACATATTGGTTCATTAACAGTGTTCATCACTCTATAATAGTAATTTGACAATCATTAACTCATTTAGAGGTGGTCTGTGACTACTTGTTAGATTTTCATGTCATCATTTAAAATCAATCCTCAGTCAGTTGTTTAGTATTTTTAGTTTATTTATTACTACCATTTGTTTTCTTCCACACTGAAACTTCATAAACATTTGTCACAGGTTTTTGTGTTTTTTGCCTTTGTATATCAGTACTGCAGAACTTAAAGATGGCAGGTTCCTCACCTCCAGATAGCTGACGGTTGGTGTAGTGTAGATTTTCATGTTGGTTGCGTTGGGACTTGGCAGCTGGATGCCATCTCTGAACCAAACCACTGAGGCTCCAGGGTGAGCATCAACCTCACAACTTATGTTTGCTGGATTTCCTTCCCATGTGTATGTTGCCACTAAACCTGTGATTTTTGGAGTATCTAAAAAAACATTAAGGGAAGATGGCATTTATAGTAATAAGCATTTGTTAAACAACAACAAAAAAATATTAACTTGAAATAATGGCATAATAATAATGACATAAATGTTTACACTTGTACAGAACCTTTTAGTCAGTTTTGCAAATCACATATTGTATTTTCCATTTAATTAAACAAATAAACAGCAGTTTTTTGTTATTTGGACCTTAATTATAGAGCACATTTTGCTTCCAGTAATAATTACATTCCCAATTGTATATCTTAAGCAGTTAGGTGTCCAAGTTTTACTTAAATTCTTTTCAACAATTGTCAGGGCTGCAGGGATGGAACTTGTGATATTTTAACCAGAAAACCCAACCTAACTGATTTAATGGATGCCTCATGATCTGTCTCCCTGGTATTCAAGTGACAACAGTAGTGAGAGAAATAATGAAAAAAAAGGGATCTAAATACATATCTAATCAGCTGAAATTCAGTAAAATAGACACTAATACATTTTTCATCTGTAAGGGCTTTTTGGGGTCCATCATCCAAAATTAAATTTTAAGTGTTACTATTATAATGATGCCCGGTAAAGCTCTTTTCAAAAGAAAGGAAATGAAAAGAATAATAAAAAGAAAAAAAATACAAAATGATACAATCAGTCATGTCTATATTAGGTCCTCTATCTTAAAGAAGCAAAGAATTGTGGGATTAGAAATATTTCCTTCTTTCCCTAAAGCACTTCTCTGCTCTTGCAGCACTTATCAAGGCTACAGATAAAATACATTTTCAAGGAAATGGCACAATATAAAATAGTACAACAAACACCCACAAAATCCCTCTTTGTCAGGCCAGATTTTAGTGTATAGGTAATAAATAAGGAAATACATCTGTCTTAAATATTTGGTTTTAATACCTCATTAACCTAAATATTTTACTGCTATTCAGTTGTTCATACTTGCAGAAACAAATGACAAAAACTAGCAAAAGTCCTCAAAACAGAGATGAATCTGTAAAACAAATTTTCAAGACGTTCATGCTAAACAAACTTCTGCTGCTAGGAAAATGGAACTCAAACAGAGACTATTTTAACATGTTTCTACTGTATCAGTGCCTCAGCAGCAAACCCAGATAAACCCAGCCCAGCTAATGGGATCACGCTGTGCAGCAGATAGGCGGTTCCATCCTTAGATAACGTCTTCATTGTGTGAGTGGCAATAGAGGACAGGGAGTGAGAGCTCTGCTCACAACAAAAGTACCTTTCCTTATCGATAATTACTTGGCAACAATGAATCAGCTACCCGATTATTTGCTGATTACTCTGTCTAACTGCAAGTCCTCAAACAACTCTATCAATGCTGCATTGTGATGATATCTTGCAAGCACATCAAGAACAGGACTTATTAATCCAATTAGCCACCCATTGTCTTTTTCCCTCTCTTTTTTTACTGATAGAAAGTTAGATTTCAAAATTAGGTTTAGAGACTCTTGTAATGCTGATGATTCTTACGGTCAAGCCAATGGAAGGAGTAGAATTTCTATTAACCCACAGAACAAGACCCATTTTAACAATCTTGTCCTGTAGCAAAATCATTGCTACAACTACTACCGTCCTGATTCTGCAAGGGTCCAATCTAAATAATCTACATCTCTCATCATGGCATTTTACACTCATCAACAGAATTAGGACTTGTTCCAAAAGCCTAAAAAAGCACTGAAGTATGTCAGAACTTGGACCTTTGACCCAGTTAAAGTCTGCTCTCTTTCAGATGCTGTACCATTTAACTTGATAAGAAAAAGTGAGCAGACAATGTAATGATGAAATGTTCTCAGTACATTTATACAGTCTTAGAAAGTATGTGTTTTGTATTTTGTTTGGGACTGGTTGGTTTGGCATCCAGCATCAGTTTTGATTTCCAGAACTTAATTTATCTTAGAAGATAATTTATCCCAAACATTTGTTATTCTAAAAACTGTTGGGCACATGATGACAAATTGCCTATTACATCAGTTATACAGTGTCATTTAAATGTGACTCTGTGTCAATAAGTAGTTGTGACAAGAGGGAATTATTTTGTTAAAAATCAAAAAAACAATCAACTATTTTGTGTTTTTTGTTCTGACAATAGGGTTCAGTGTAGAAATGTTCAACTTAACCATGTCAAGGTTAAACCATGTCATAAATTCAAATGAAAAAAGAAGACTAGAGATTATGTGTGTGTTGAAATAGGGGATTAAACACTCAGTCAAGTGTAAAAAGAGTAAAGTGACTTACAGCGGACTTCCAGGTACATTTGCTGGTTGTCTTCACCAATAGAGTTGCTGGCAGTGCAGAGATAACGGCCAGCATCCGTGAACTGGACATTTTTTAAGGTGAGGGAGGACACCCGTGCATGGCTGCGTACCACAACATTCTTATCAAGGCTCTACAAAGAAGAAATGAAACAAATTGTTCTCCCATGCAAACAGGTCACCTTCACAAAAAAAAAAAAAAGTTTTTCTATCACAAAGATGGGAGCTACATTTATGACTGACAGGTGTTATGAAAGAACATAACTACTACAACAATGATGAGCTGGATGGAGAGAATTGAATAAAACTTGCTGTTAATATTACTGGTTGTATCTTACTTGACACATACATCAACTCATTGGCTCTATGTTTTAAAGTTTGGTTGTAAATAAGATAAAATGTTATGTTAAGGTAGGTGTTCAAGTGGTCAGTGCACACACATTGATCTTTAAATTAAATAATAACAAAAACAATTCACAAAGATCTCTAAGAAACTATCCTGGCTCATTCTGGAAGGCAGCAAAATAAAAAAATAAAAACCCTGATCTAAGAATTACAAACGCCTGTAGTGCATCTTTAGCCTATGGATGTCTGGTTGCAGGTTTACAGAGAATCTAATTGCAGCTAGAGCAGTATAATCACTGTTAGAGCAATTAGCTTGTTAAATCTTGCTTTTATTTTCATTAGAGCATCACACCTCTGCCTCCTTTTCTGTTGTTTTGTAAGTCTGAGGAGCCACTAAGAATAGGTTTTGCTCCAACAAGTTAACAGCTGGCACGAGTTCCCCCACCTACTTTTATAATTAAGCAACACAATCTGGCTTAATCCTCGATCTTTAAAGTATCTTGATGTACATCATATTTTTGTAATGATTCAATCTTTATTTTTCTCTCTATGAAAATTGTATTGTTATATATTTTCTGTAAGCAAGTTACCAGTCAGTAAATATCAGTGACAAACTTATAATGTGGCTCAAAACAAAAAAAAAAATTCAAAAATAAATACAGCAACAGTTTTTCTTCTTCCTTTGGGCAACACACAATTCACACCAACAGGGGATTTACATCTTCCTTCCAGCTACCACAATAGTCTCTTAATATTTCAGGCACATCTGTTTTTATTAGCATTTTAATCATACATT
>JAOXNZ010000030.1:4559335-4571963 GCA_028566095.1 Kryptolebias brasiliensis | reverse complement strand
CCCCGCCTCTCGCACAGTGACTGCTGGAGATAGGCACCGGCTCCCCGTGACCCGGAATGGAAAAAGCGGGTAAAGAAACTGGATGGATGGATGGATATAGAAGAAATGTGCCTGCATATTTTCTCTCTGAGTTGCCACTTGGATGAAACACCATGAGTGGCAAAATGATTTTCACCACTAGTTGTGGGATTCGGAATAAAAAGTGTCAAAGTTATCATAAATTCATTTTTCATTTTTGCCACTACGCTAACCTACGCTTTTTTTTTAACAACAACAAAAAATATCAGATTGTCACTAAGTCACTTAAGTAAATATTTATGCCAAATTTAAACAAATAAAATCCTTTATGTTGTTTATGAGATTCTGTGATAAACTGTAAAAATACATTCATAATTTCTGTGGCCACAGCTCTCATCAACACAAAAAAAAAGACAAACAATGAAAAAAGCTTTGAGAAAAATAATAAAAAAAAAAAAACTGAAATGGATATAAACCAGTAATTTTGTAGAATCAAATTTTATATACATTATTTCCAACAGGTGGTAGATAATAACTGAATAATTGTCATCCTTGCTTGTCTGTCATTTTGGTAAATTCATGTTGAATCTTCTCTGGAAATCAGGCAAGCAGCTGATAATAGGCACTCTTTCTGTGGTGCTGATCTGCAGGAGAACATCTTCCTTTCAGTCCTCCACCTCTGGTAGAAGGTCAAAGCTTTGTCTGCTTCACAGCAGTAATCGTAGATCCAGCTGTGCTCAGAAGGGCTTTTAAGTTGAAGGGAGTTCTCGCTAATCACTGTGCCACCCTAACACCCACACAATCTTTAAAACTTTACTGTAAGAACACCCTACCACACCCATCTGGATAATACAAACTGAACAGGAAATAGTCAGATGAGAACATTTTTGGTTTAGAGGAATTTATATGTTTTTAAAGTTATGTGATTGTTCAATTTTCTCTAGAACATCCTAATACATTTAAATGTGTTATTTTTGAGTGTGAATGTGAGGTAATGTTGGTGTTTATAATTTAAAAATACTTTGATGAAGTATTAAGGCTTTATGGGAAGTGTAGTTTAATGTGAGTTATATTATATTTTTATTTTTCACATTTTTGAGAAGCCATCAGTCATTTGAAGTAGTTTTGTTTGTGATTTAAAGATTGATTTGCAGCAACAATGAAAATCTGCAATCAGCACAAACAATCAAACTTTAGTCGGTTGTGTTTTCAATCACAAAAAAAGACTAAGAAAAACCAGACAGTCACACAGGTGTACATATAATTCCTCAGCTTGAAGCTGCAATGCACAAATGCATTTGATGATAATTCTTTTTTTAGAGTCGATTATATTGAGAGCAATAGGGGTATCAAACTAATTCTAAAATAATTTACTTTAAAAAATGGTAGGGAACAACTGTATCCTTAGTAGCATTTATTTTCTCATGCTTGTCAAAAATTTTACACAGAGCATATGAAAACAAATAAAACATGATCACATGGCTTTGATGTGTCCTCATAACCAAGCCACAGCAAATAAAATCACTGCTCACATTATCCCTTATTGCATCAGTTCAAACGCTTTGAATTAGCTCACTGAATAAAATAGCATGAAGAATCATAGCACGATTAAGCTTGTTACAACATTGACAACTAAAATAAATGGAACTTCATTAAGTGAATTAGTGGCATGTCAACTTCATTAACCACACAGCTGTACCTAACTTTTCTATAATCAGTGTGGTCACAACATTTTATTCCAATTAATATTATTTAAAGAGATTTTTCTTGAAACCCTTTGACTTAAAATAAATTCTAAACACTCTAACAACACAGAGGGAGAAGTTAATTATACTCAATGTGAAATATATGCAAACTAATTTAACAACATGCTTCAAATGCATTAGCTGCATTTATTTCTGGTAATTCAACCCTTGCCGTCAGTTTATATTTTTTTCTAGTTTAAAAATGATCATGAACACTGGAAAAGCACAACTCCCTCATCTGGCAACAGAATCTGGTATTTGAACTTTACAGTTGATAGCTGCCATGCATTAGATACAGCTTGTAAACAGAATGAAAGGGAGGACAGACAGAGTAAATGGTTTGTCTGGATGTCCCGTGACGAAAATGCGTGATCTGCAAGTTATCAAGCCTGTCTGAGATATGGAGTTAGAAGTCTGAATCTCCATAATAAATCTAAAGAGATTTTACCCCTGACAGGTTCCATTTTAATTGGATTTTTCTGTCCAATTCTTTGTAGAATAAATCTTCCTCAAAAAGACACCTGATCCGACACTTGTCATCATCAACAAAAGCCAGAGAACCGTTGATTTAAACAGTTGCTGTCTCATGCCTCTAACTGAATTTTCTCAGATTTATTTATGTTCTAATTCAGCAAGAAATATAGGACTGGCTCTTTACTTTTTTCCACTTAGTTTCTTGTCTTTCTGTTTAAAAGGATTTTATATCTTGTATTTCCTAATTACAAATGTTATTTATTCTACAACCTCAAATTTAAAAAAGTTTGGGACGTTGTATAAATGTAAATTAGATTCTGGCCTGAGTCTGTGATAAACTTGGATGGCAATGACCACTACAACTTCATACCAGTGAGACTGTACCCTTATTTTAGCTTTAAAATGGTCACTTCACTGAATTCTTACCGAAAATGTACAAACTGGCTTCTCATTTGGTTATGAAAGTTGAGAAGCTACATTGAAACAAAGTTATTTTAATTTACTGAAATGGGTGGCGAGAAGATTCATCTGCTCTGCTGAGTTAATAACTGCCTTTACTATAAATGGCTTCATTTCACTGTTAAAGGTCACAGCAGTGGCACAAAATGCTTTGCAACTGCCACAGGAACTAATAATCAGAGAAAGTAGCTAAATAATAACAGTAATTAACAAAATGCAAATCTGTACACCCCATGTGATAAATATGGACTCATGTCAGTGTCAAATAAACAACAAAGAAAAGTTGTTAACAGCACTGAGTACTCCAGCAAACATTTTGATGACAGAATGAACTTCCTGAAAGGCTGAATAGAAGCAAGTATGATTACATGTACCAAAAGGATATGAAGGAAACGACCAATGACAACAACATCAAACGTGGTATGCTCTTGTAACTGCAAATATGCTGACCAAGTCCTATGTGTTACTTTCCTTTCATCATGGGGCACTTATGTTTGAGATGCTTCACTGTCATGTCACATAGTATCCAAACCTGATACCAGTTCTTGAGTCTATATGTTGCAGTCAGCAAAGTGACTCAGGTGGAATTATAAATTAACCCAGATAGCCATCCTCAGCATCATATCACACATGAAGGGTATGATGCTGGTTTAGGCTTGTATCCAGGCCATGAGCTGGTCAATGAGCAAATCATAGGGTTGCCACATATAAGTCTGGATAATTATCTCAAACAGGGCTGTCTTCAAGTTAAATTTATTTACTATATGTGCATATTTTCTTTTAATGTTACACAAATCAGAATTAAACAAATGAAGCTACTTTAAAGTTAAGGATGTGGAGAATTTGTTGTTCATTTCCTGAAAGGTGCAGCGATTGAGTTGACTTTGAATAACAGTGGGTGTTTCTGTAAAATAATGTGAGGCAGAAAAGTGTGATATTCCTCAACAGAGATGTTGAAGCATGAATTTGATTATGCGGAAAGAAAAAAAAAAACAACACCACCTGAACTTTCGATTTCCAAGGTTTCAATAAAAATACACAGGGTGAGGAGAAGAAATGAATAGAAAGGGATTGGGGGAATTGGAGATAAGGTATGAAATCAGATTCTTGCACCACATCTCCATTCCACCCTAACTCATTTTCACAGCAAGTACTCCACAGTGAAATTCATCCGAAAGCCACAATCTGTCACTGGATGGTGTCATCCTAATGACACTCTTGGCATACTGATGACTCCCATCTGCATCCCTCTGCATCCAGTAGAGTGTATGTGCTGCTAACACATACATTATTTAACCATATGAATGGGGGCGAATGAGATTGGTAAAAATAACATGTCTCTGTGGTCCGGCTAGATGCTGAGACACTCTATTATAGCATTTTCACTTCTTGGATTGTTAAATAATGTATGTACATAAGGAAGCAGAGAGATAAGACACAGCCAGTGTGAAGAGACAAGACCAGACGGAAGCGTAAGATAGGAATAGTCAGAGAAAGAAAAGGAAGGGAATTGGTGCAGCCCATTGCTGACGGCTTGAAAAAAAATACTTTGCCCTTGAAAAATGAGGACAAACACCTAGGCTGACTGTAGTTTGCATGTGAAAATATACACATAGGAGACATTTTTGCCGATTACGATTTTTGTGTAATCGTAGTGTTGATTACAAGCCATAAAGGTGTCACCTTTATGTGAGGTGCAAAGGCAGCTGGTCCATTTAAGCAGATAAAGCAATTCATACTTAAAGTAAAACAGAGAAAATGATGTGCATAAATTTAAAATATGTGTGTCTGTTTCTTTTACAGTTGCTGCATAATGTCAATAAAAATTGACGAAGTAATTTGTACAGAAAGGTACACCCACTGGCCAAAATTAAAATTACATAATGCACATAAATTCTAATGGTTCATAATTTTCAGTTTAGGTTACACAACTCTGTTTTTTGCATTGTAATGTATCACTTGTCAACAATTCTTTTTTTTTTTTTTATTATTAAAACCTATCCGCTTGTACATTTATGTTAAAAGATTATGCAAATAATAGTTTGAATTTTGCTGTTAGTTTTTAGGTTGCAGTTGAAAAATATCCATTACTTGTTTAATTGTTTAATCAATAAATTATCAGAAAAATGTGTTGAAGCCAATACTGACCACTAAAGGTAGAAACAACCAAGCAATAAAAGGATGCAAGCAGCTGCAAATGCAGTCTAAAGATAAAAAGATGATCAAGTGAAGCATTGCTAAAAAAAAAGAAGAAAAAAACAGTGCTAGTTTTATTAAGTTATAGAGTATTGTGCAGACTACTGAAGTGTTGCAAGTTTAAATTACTTCAGTAGTTATTAAATCATTTTTGTTAGGCAGTTAAATTATATGTTCACCTAAGATTTCCAGGGGAAATATGACTTGGTGATGTCTCTGCCACTGCAGTATAAGGTTGCTGTTGCAGGACCCTTGTAGCAATAAACTGACACTCGCTGTGTATAGTAGAAAATAAAATATGAAAAATGCTACTTACTTATTTGCACTAATAAATGATGCTACCTGCAAGCAGCAATCATAGATGAAATGTTTTTAACATTAAAAATATTATTTCTGCAATTTTTCTTGAGAGATTGTGATGTTATTCTGAGGCTCTATCATCCACCCCTACAGTCCACAGCCAAATGCTCAGGATGCAGCAAGTGACTCCCTGAGGCAACAATTTAACTAGTAGTGCCCTTCTTTGCCCCAGAAACCAACTGTTCTGCTGCCTGCTGAATCTCCTCAATCTGTTTTTAACCGCCTAGAGTGACAGCCCTGGCTGTCTCCACTGACCACCTCTATCAACAAAGCACCCAGAGACACACTATCTGGCTGCTCATCCTCATGGGAAGGTTGAAGTAACTGTAAAAGTTACAATTCAGCTTGCATTCTGAGGGCAGCCAAAGTTTTTTTAAATACAGCTTGCATCATCACCAGAATGCTTGGCAAAAAAAAAGTGCCTAAATGTTGCACACAGAGTACAGAGCTCAATAAAAGAAAAACAAGAGAGATTTCATTACTGTTCATATATCTTTAGTCAGCAAGTCAGAGCACTTCCATGGCCTGAAACTATTCCTTCTTTATGATTTAATGTTTTATAGCTCGGATAATTTCTAAAGGGGTAAACAGCTTCTTCTCTCTCCCCAGCTGGGCTGAAGATCACCATCAAATCCACAGTATGTGGAAAGGAAACATCCTCTCTTGTCCTGTACATGACACAACATTGTATAAATTGTTTGTGAAATAGTACAAACAAAAACAGATGAACTCTTGGAAAGTGTTAATTCAGCAATAGTTAACATACCATGCACTGTATTTGCTTTTGTGCAGTTCTCCAATTTCAGAAGCAGAGGTCCTGCTTAGCTGAAGTTTATGTTCTAATAATAATAACTTTCTAAAGGAAAACATACAACTTTCAACCCATTTACAGGAAACAATTTTATCAGTGAAGCAGTCAAAGACAAACTTAATAACCTTCAGAAAGACTTCTTGAAAGAAATCAAAAACGCTGCACTAACTAATGAAGACAAAAGTCACAAAGCTGCTATAAAAGGCTATTTGTAATTTCTGGCATAAGAAAAAAAAACCTTAGATAATAGGGGGTAACCTTTTTTTTGACCAAAATACAAAAAATATGACATTTTCTAAAACAAACTTTGCTAAAGTGCATCAGAGAAAGCGAGTTACAATAAATAGATGAGACAGAAGGAAGTGCCATTATTGGAAAGGTCTCTAGATGTGAGAGACAAATCAAGTCTTTGTTTCTTTCTTGGGTTCAATTCTGAGCTACTTGCAGAAAAACATGCAGTGACATTTTGTGACTAATAACAAACAGAATCAAAGAATAAACATTTTGAAACTCGCAAAATGCTTGTCTGCAAGTCTGTGGTCAGATGTGGGTGGCATGTTGCTGAATGGTGTTAGTGTTTCAGTGTTTTTCTGGGTTTATAATTGTGTCTACAATTACACACTTGTTTGTACAAGCAACACATTTTATGCAACTAAGTGCGTGTAGTTGGAAGATTTATACGATGATGTGCTGCTTTGATTGTGACAACAGTGACCACTGCATGGCCTTCAGCTTTGTCATGGTAAGAGAGACCTTTGCTGGTGTGCTTTATTCAGAAAATCTATTGTGCACTGTGAGCCACAGAGACAAAAGGGGGCTTCCCAAGGGTCCAGATGTACACAACACTAGAAGCCAAGTCTTGAGACGGGTGGGTGCCCACATAAGCAAAACCTGGGCTTCAATTTAGCCAGAAAGCATTTCACCCTTGACTTGAGTCCTTTTGCTCTCTCTCTATGTTGTTTTGTTACAAAGATAATTTTCTGTAAAGCAAAACCTAGTGGTACAGAGTGCCAAGGGTCATGGATGTGTGTGGACTTTTAGACGCTCAGCTTTATTAGAGGTTGTGGATAAAAGTGTTTCTGTGAGTGTTTCATTACAAGTTAAACCCTTTTTTTCTCCGATGTGAACAACTACTGTTCTGGTAAAAAAAAAAAAGAAACTATGTGCCTCAAGCAAAGTGAGTCAGGAGAGTGAGTCAGAAAAAACTGGTGCGAGTCTCAGTCTAAAATTGTCATCCTGTCTTACAATATAATGTGCCAACATGTCAAGTCACACCTTTATATAACATTACTACACACTTTGTGTTTTTTTTGTGTCGTATTACAAGATGCTCTGTGACATGATCGCGCTTTGCTTCATAACTTTGCTCTAACTCTAACTAAACTTTGTCAATTCAGTCACATAAAATGCCTCTCAACAGTAAAATACAAGCAAAGTCCAACATGAACAAATTAAAAGATGAGAGAAAAAATGAACAAGATTTTTCTCACCTTGCCTTTTTCACAATGTTCTTCTAAGTGAGTGTGACTTTTACAATACAGAGATTTTTTTTTCTTTTCCTTAAACTGCTACTTTGTTTATTAAATTAAATGAAACAATGAATTTAACTACAATCTCTCATCCTTTTAGCTTATAAAATTTCCCTCTATTTCTCAGTCTTGTAGCAGACCAATGCACAAGCTTCTGATTAACACTTTTTAATTTAGCAAAGAAACCACACTGCAAGTTACTTCCTCAGTTTGAGCTTCAGATTCCCACAGCTCTCCCTTCTCCTAGGGCAGCTAAATTTACCCCAGTTTTATGCTTATGTGGAGCGCGCCCCAATTCCCAAAGTCATTTATTTTGACTGTGACCGCTGTCAGGATTTAATCTGACTTATAGTGGTTTCTATGGCAACCCTTTAGACCAGTTATGTATGCATGCAAATAAAACAAAAAAAAAGAGACAAATTTGAGTGCTCTTAAAATGTTTTCTCCCTTCTGATATAAACATGCCTTCCCATATACGCCCATTTTGACAGGGTTTTCATTTACAGAAGATGGGATGAGAGGAAACCACCAAAAGACACTTTGACAGACTTATGTGCTTTGCATTGTTATTTAGTGGGCTGGCTCCTTTGTTGTGTGGTTTTCCTGAGTCTTGTCCTCACATAACCCTGGTGCCTCAGCCCAAGTTTCCTCTTTTGTCCATGCAAAAAAAAAAAAACTAAATAAAAAAGGTCTGCTTCTGTTCATTTGCTTCAAGCTATTCTGGCATGCCATAGCTGGAGGAGAACATTATGAGCATGCACGGAATGCATAACCCATAGTGATGGCTTGTGGCTCTTACATTATTAAAGCTAATCCTTTTAAGGAGTCATAAATTCAAATGACCAGTTAGTGATGATATACCAGCAAGAAGCCATAATATTTTATCCACTTCTATAGCAGGAGTTTTCAAAACAGCCTAGACATTTCAACACAGACATAAAAGATTACACACAGCAAAAAAATGTTGCTCTATTAACAGATATATTCAGCTTTATATTAGATTAGGCTTCTGTTTTATATAAGTCAGCTCATATCACTGGGAACTGAATACCAAGCTTAAGTAGAGCAATGCTGCAACAAACAAGGCCATCTCAACTTTCCACAAAGATTCCACTGAGTCACTCTGAATGCCTTTCTAATTACTTACACTCATAGATGTGGTCATCTTTCAAAATTAAAGCTATGTTGATCAGGGCAAGAACTACAAGCATTCATACATCTGTTTAAAGTGGCTATGTTTTTTTAGGCATACTGGCATTACACATCACTTCAAAAAGTATCATTTATTGACTTTGATAATCTCTGTATATTCATACAAACACATTTTGAATTCAAATTCTAGATTGTGTGTTTAACACCTAGTCCCAAGTATAGTTTTATCTAACTCTAACCAAACACTTTTGATTTCTAAATCTAACTAGGTAGATGTAGATGCTAAACCATAACTTAAAAAAGTGAGGCATGGATAGAGCACCACTTTCTCCAGCAGACTGACACAATTCTATTTTGAACCCCTCACCAGACTAGCTCATCACCCATAACCAGCATTGCTTTTTCTGGTCACAACATTCCCCTCTTTTTTTCAGTCACAAATCTCGGTGTAAGATTTCATCCTCATTTCACTTTTAAGGATCATATCTTAAGACATATCTCCAAGCTTTTTCTCATGCTCACCCTCTCTGGTTTTAACCCTCCTGAAGACCTCAAAAGAGAGAGAGATAGAAAGAGGTAGAGAATCCCTTGTAACTTTCGGGTTAATTTGACCCAAAGGCCACGGGAGAGTTAAAAACCGGGTTCATGCTTATGTCTCCTCCTGACTTGACTACTGATATGCTCTTCTCATCAAGATCCTGAGCTAAAGTCTCCAGAGCTTTCAATACATCCAGATCTCTTCTGCTAGGCTCCTGATGATAGTGCGGAAACATGAACATCTGTTCTACTCTCGCTCTACTGGCTTCCCATTGCTGCAAGGAGTACAAGATCATTCTCCTCACCCACCTGTGTGTCTATGGAAACACTCCCCATGTCTAAAAGAACTTCTTACCCCACAATCCTCAGCATGTTTCCTTTGCTCCACACCATCTTCCCAGACAAAACTACAAACTATGGGCAATTGAGCATTCTGTGCTGCTACCCCTCATCTAAACATGGACTTTTTTTGAACAGATTTTACATTTCTCAAACATTGCCTCACATTTGTCTTTTTAATTGTATCTTCTTAATTTTTTTTTTCTGGCCTTTCACAAATGCACCAATTTAGCCAGCAATGTCCCACGACAGCAATGTGAGCTTATACAAATAATGCCAGCATTGTAGAAGCATAGGAGGGATGGCATATTATTGCCATGGAGCAGTGCACAGAAAATGTTTGTTGCACATCTCCCATTCTGAATCCAGCCTCACAGGTCATCTGTCATTACTGCATCAAGCACTGCAGTTTCAGCTCTGTGACTACCTCCTTTGGCAACTGGGAAGTGTAACAGCAGACAGTTGACTTAATCCCCCCATGCCGACTTAGTCCTTACATAAATCACACCAAGACAGGAAAAAGGCCTAGCTAAAAAGTGTTTTGTGAATGGGGCTATAGCTGCATTTGTAACAATGTTGGGCATTGACACTAAAGAGCAAGTTGTGAGTATTTTAGAGAAGCCAGGCTCATACCATGCAAAATATATGATGACAAAGTGAATTTATTATGTAGATGCCGGTAGTTAATTTAGGTGAATATTTTCAAGCTAAGAAATGTCAATTGGTATTTTTATATTGTGTCATGGTATAGTACATTCCTAACAGTCTATGTTTTTTTTAACATTGCATTTATGAATTACTATTTAGTTAGAAGTTAACTCTGAAATGTGACTTTTGCAAAAACAGTTATTTTATCGTATTTTTAATGCATACACTGAACATATTTTTTTTTATAGGGAGACAAAAAGTCTCCCTAATTCTGAAAAATTCATTCCTTTGAGAAGAACTAAGCACACATAAACATGAGAGCAAAGTTTTATTTCTCACTTCTCTCAAATTGAAGCTTGTGTCATCTTCAAAACAGGTTGCCATTTACTGGAGGAAGCAGCTCAACAGAACTCTGCAGGGGTTTACTCCAGGCAACATAAAACACTAAATGAATCAATATGTAAATTAAGTGCTAAGATACTCCAAAATACACAAAGTGCCATCAAATGTATTATTAAAGTAACAACATCGATGGAAGCCGGTGAAAGGTCTTTGTGGATTTTATGAAGAAGTAAAAATAACTTAAGTAACACATCTGAATGATTGAAATAAAAAGAGATGAAACACTCAGGGGCACTAACCCACAGTTTATAGAGAGAAAAGCACACCTCAGTAAAAAATACCATTGACTGAAGCAACCCAGTTGTAAAATCTGGGCATAAAATCATTCTTGTACAAAACAAAAGAAAGCAACTTCTCCCTAAATCAGCTCAACAGCTATGTCCTCCATATTCTCTATAACACCCCACCCACACATTTCAATTAGCCAGTTCTCTGGTGACTCATGTTAAGTTATCATGTTATGCTTTAGCATTTCTTAAATGTGTCATATGGACAAATTATACAGGAACAAAGAGAGCACAAATTAACACAGTGTGTTAGTGTGAGTCAGAACATAACATATTGTCCTGATGAGAAGACTATATGTGATGTAGATGTATTTAGGTGGGAACAAAATTGTTTCATAATTAAAAGGATTCTACTGCAGCATATGGTTGAACTGTCTTTAAATAAAAATGTTAAATGTGTTGATAAAGCAGTGAGAGCCTTTAGGGTTTGTTATTTTTGGGTGATAGATCTTTACGGCATCCATACTGTAAATCATGTCATGGACAAAGTTATAGTGCGATTACTCACAATGACATAACACTTTTAAAGGTACACATTTATAGTCTAGTGGTACACACAAGCTATAAATACGATGGAATTCATTGACAAATATTTTCTTGCTTTCAAACAAATTTAATATCTTACTCCATCCACCAGAGAACTGATACCAAATTAAACAAAACAGCTTTGTTCTGTTTGTGTGCATTAAACTTCTGAAAGGCACCACTGCCCCTAGTAACAAATTGATCAGGAACAAGGCAGTGACATTTCAAAAAGGCACTAGTTTAATTAAAAAAAATGTTGTGTTTGATTGGTTTTATAGACTCAATAATGTCATGGAAAAAGGCAACACCCCATGCACATCAACAGCTGAATAGATGTGGAAGACAGACAGCAGCTGTCATCTACTTGAACTCATTGTAAAGCTGTAATATCTTCCTTAAAAGACAACTTAAAGCAACATCAGAAAAAATGAGTGACTTTGTATACCAAAATCAGACATAACATTTTTAAAAGATATCAACAAATTCATAATTTGGTCATTCTTGGTCTACTATACCAGTGAGTGTGGCAAGAAGCCTTCACAAAATGGCATGAGTGTGGGCTAAAAACATTTAAACAGGTTTTTCATGGTTTTGTTTCCCTCTGTGTGTCTGTAACAAGAAGCATGCACAAAGATATGAGCAAAATATTTGTAACTGTTTTGTAAAGTCATTTTGGGAAACCAAAATCACGAGTTTGACCATATTCAAGAACACCAATGATTGTGGAACAAATAAGTCTACAACACAAGCCATTTCAATTTAACAGCATCAAATACTGCAGGTTTGTTGGGATTCCTTTATCTGATGTAAGTTGTAAGCATTTATTTTCAATGCAGCAGGTGAGCATTGTATACTCCTTCACCAAGAAGTGTACAGTAGATTCCTAAACCTAACAAATTTGTTTTACTGCCTAAAACTAACCAGGTAATTGAATTGTCATTGGTTTTAGTGTTTAACCCTAACCTACAACAATATAGAGAACATATGCTGGTGTAGATTCATAGTCATCCAGGACATGGTAAATCCAAAAAAAGTTAAAAACAAAAACAACTGGACTTCATTTCTGTAATTGAAGATGTTTCGCTTCTCATCCGAGGAGCTTTCTCAATTCAAAAACAGAGAGTGGAGTTTGAGCTTTTAAAGCTG
>JAOXNZ010000030.1:4544160-4559235 GCA_028566095.1 Kryptolebias brasiliensis | reverse complement strand
AGAGTCAAACAGAAGGTACTGATCTGTGTGTGTTGGTTTCCTGTAGACCTCAATGTTGAGGCTGTCCTCTCTTTCCAAATGAACCAGACAGTCCAAAAAAGGCAGCTTGTTGTCGTTAGCATCTTCTCTGGTGAACTTGATATTGTTGTCAACAAAGTTGATGTGTCTGGTGAAAGCTTCTACTTCCTTAGCTTGGATTTGGACCCAGATATCGTCCACATATCTAAACTAATGGCTTGGTATAGCTCCCTCAAAGGAGCTACAAATAGAGAGAACACATAACACCCACAGCAAATGAGTACAAAAAAATCTGTGTTTTATTTTTGTTTGTTTTTTTTTGTTTTGTTTTATGTCATAAATTACCATTCTTAAATCAGCAAGGCTGTTGCTGTTTTCATTTTATTTTACTTAAGACTGTATTTTAGAGAAAATTCTTAAAATGGCTTTCTAATCTTATTTTTCATTCATTAGGGCATATTAAAAAAACAACAGTTTCTTGTGTTTTGGTAGTAAGAGTGGGTATACCATGAAAAAAAGAAATCTGTAAGGTATTCTGATTACCTGTTATCATTCTCTGTTGCAGTAGGGTTTCATTGTTAGAGTTTTTTTATATCAGTATTATTCTTTTAATTTATTTAACCAAATAAATCAAATCATAGCAATTGCACAAGTCAGAAGTAAAATATATTTTAGGACACCTATATGTGGGGAAATAAAAGTTAAGAGTTGTAAGACTGCTTTCTTCAAGTCATCTTAAACTTCAGAACTGTTTTTATCACTGGCTTAAGCAATAGTTTGACAGCCCTTGATACACAAACATTAAACTAAACTCAAGAAAAGTGGAAAAGGGGTTTAGATATTGGTAGTTAAGGATTCTAACTGTAAAATGTATTTGATGTCAACAGATACCTAAAGGTGTTTGATGTAGATGAAGATGATAACAGAATACATCCTTAACATTATGGTATTACGACTCTTCTTGAGAAAAATAATTTCAGGAATGCATTAAACATCAGACTACCATCAAACTTTGAATGTGAGATGGGTGGAATTTACCTTTTAGACTTTTCAACCTAAAGAGCTACTCAGGGTGTATCTGACAAATACGAGCTAAATGGGTTTCTTGCTTAGAAGCTCAGCTTTCTGACTTTGCCTCTAAGTGCCAAACTGGGCAGTTAACCTCAATGCCTTTTACACATTGGCTTCATCCATCTGAATTATAAATCTAATCTGTGCAGAATACAGATCCAAATTAATTCTGAAACAGCTTAAAAATAGAACTCTCTCTTTAATTCAGGGCTACTAAACAAAGGCAGCATTATGGTTTTAATCTGCATTAGCATCAAAGGCACATAGATCACCTGTCACAACATTATATCTCTTCATTTCTCATTTTTTCAGTTTCTCTTGACTCAAATGATTTCTTTTTTATTACTGCTTCATTGTTTCTGTTTTTCAAGCTTTTTTATGTGTGGTGGAGCTAAAAAAAGTGAAATAATTTTCTTATTTTCTGCCTATCATGCTGAGGTAATTTAAACAAGACCCGAGGGTATCCAAAAATAGATGTATCTTTTTTTTTTCTTTTTTATAGAAACCCAAACTTAGATTTCTTCAAGCTATTCTTCAGTTGCTAATGTTGTTGTTGTTCTTTCAGCTGCTCCCTTCTGCAGGAGCTGCCACAAGGAGCAAACTCACAAGGAAGATTTGGCAATTGTTCTACACCAGATGCCCTTCCTGATGCAACCTGGCTTGAACCTGCAGCCTCAGGATTACAAGACTGTGGCACGGACCACCAATTTACTACAACCCCCATTCTAAATTGCTAATGTGGAAAGAAAAACAACATAAAAATTATGTATTTTATTTCCCTTTTAGGGTACAATGAAGCAGATTTTCAGTCAATATTAGAAAATCAAGACATAAGGTTAAACTCTGATTATAGTGAGGCAGTTACATTTAGTTGAAGTTAATTAATTTAGATGCACTCATTTATTTGTTATTTATTTATTTATGCCCATGAATCACATTTTGACAATTTATTCTTAATTTATTTATACCACTTCCAGTGATGATGCAGAGTTTGGAGTTATCCAGCAAAGATGAGGGACTAATGAAGAGAAAAGTGGTTCTTTGACTTTGCATTAACAAACATTTTAAGATAAGAATTTTTACAAAAAGCAAAAGTGCCTGAATGATGAGCAAAAATAATGTCACAATTGATTTAAAGGATATCTCCTTAGGTAAGTTTGATATTGTGTTCGTTAAACAGAGAATTTCAACCAGTTGCTAAAATAAAAAATAAATTAATAACTCCACATTACTGCAGTCACATTACAGCACGTGTCAAACTCCTCGTTCACTGGCCATATGGCTTTTATTACAATTTTATTTGGCCCACAACATAAAATTAAATTGTTTTTTGGTTGCTGTTGTTGTTTGTTTGTTTTTTACTTTTATTTTGACAACATAGAACATTCAAATGAAGCTGATCAGACTCTTGCTGGTGAACTTGTAGCCAAGAAAAGATGTCATGTGTCTGACTTGAGCTAATTTGCATCAGAGCAACAGAAGGTCTAAATAAATTTGAAATTTGTGGTTACAGATTCAATCCTGGGATCCAAAACTTGAACAGATATTACAACAGCAATTCTGAGGTAGTAAAATCAAAAGCAAGTGACTACTACTAAAGACAAGACAACTTGAGAAAAAGGAAAATCAAAATAAATAATGGCAAACCAATTTAAAAACTGAAAGAGGAAAGTTATTCAGAACTACAAGCAACAAAAAGAAGTAAAGAGAAAAAAAGAACATATAAATATCATCAAATGTAGGTGATGTACTTAAATTATATAAAAAAATAAATAATAATGTGTAAATAAAAATATTGCTTAGGAATTATGCACCTGTCACAACAGCATAATTTAAATATGTCCCTTCAGGCAAATGTGGACTCTCTGTGATTTGCTGTCACTTTCCATCCAGCCACATGTTCAGCATCAACAGGAAACTAGAGCCTTACTTTTCATTTCTCATCAGCCGTTGAGCTATCTAATCTCTGCCTATTTGAGAGTGCCCTACTTGTGAATCCACTGTTGGAAAGTAGATATGAATCTCATGTTGAGAAGAATCCACCTAATTCATTTCAGTGGGGGAGGCATCATGTCTCACTCATACATCTCCTTCACAGCTGCTGTTCACATACAGGATGTGCTCTGCAGTTTTCCAACAGTTTAGCTGAAAGAAATAAATATAAAATGCGCAAAAACAAAAAGTCATTTGTTAGAAAGTTACATTTTTGGAGGGACTGCACTGGGATGTATTGGATCCATTGCATCTCTTGTGATGAACCATTCCTTTTTGGCAGCTTAGTTTATTTTTGGATGCTTTGTGAGATTCTTTAAACAGATGGTGCATATGATGATCTTTGCCACTATGATGCATAATGACATTAAATGATAAAAAACATACAGAAAAAGTAAAGACACACTTAAGCTTGAAAAACAAGCAACAAATGTAGTGATGCCATACAGACATAAAATGCATATTTTCGAGTTTATGCATTTTTATTTTCTACAAATCTTCCCTCATTATCTGACCTCAGTTTGCCTTTGCAGGGCTGCAGGTGGCTGGATCCATCACAGCTTGCATTATGTGGTGCATTTATAGTCCTCATACTTAAATGACATGAAAGGTCATTTCTAAAAGCTCTCATAAATTACTTATCTGATCTAGAACACAAACTAGGGCTATTATTTGGTAAAGTATAAGCACTTAAAGCTCCTTCAGGTACTTTATAGTAGATAGGGTTAAAATTAGAGGGACAGTGGACGGGATGATGCAGATGGTATCTTCTGTGCTGTTTCACACTTTCTACTTCAGCCTATGCAACTGAAAATAGCAGAGAGCTGCCATTGCTCTGTGTCTACACTTTTACAGCTACACAAATAAAAAGAGCAACAAAAATAAAGGGAGTTGTTGGGTCTGTCATGAGCCTTGAATATTGCCTTCTCTAAATAACTGCAGCTGCTTGATAGCATGGACTTCCTATCTTGTTAGAAAGGGAGTCCAGATGCCTTTTATTCAAGCACCTAGGGTTACCATGACCTGGATGACAGAGAATCTACAGTAACTCAGCTTCTTGACATAGACTCTCAAAAGGAGTGAAGGGATATAAAATGATTCTCAAAGAAGAAAAAAGTGTTGGAGGGTGCTGTCTCTGGTGTTTTCTTTTATGAGAAAAAGATGTTTTACTGGTTCAAGCTCTGGTGAGTGTGAGGGTCGTAACACATGATCCACACCATTTCATACTCATCTGAGCAATGCTGTCCTGTATGATAGCATTTATATTTGTTCTACTTTCCAGGCATTATCACTCATCTTTACTGCTTGTCAAGGAAAGGAAAGTAGAATAATCTAAACAGACATAATGAGAAGACAGGGAAAAATGCCAACATCCTAATTAGAACAAGGGTGGCATTCAGCTGCTGCAGTGTAACAGTTACAACATAAAGCTGTTCTCCATAATGATGATGTCACCCTCTGCTAATACCCTTTATGCTTCAACAGCATTTTCATGAGGGATTGTCTCAGCAAGGACAACTCTTTCCAGACATGCTGCCTGTTTGCTAAGGTGATTAGCACCACCTTCCTTGCGATAATCCTGGCAAGTTATAATGTCCTCACTAATTATTTAGAAAAAAAAGCAACAATTGGTTGTAGTGAGAAAAGACACCTTTAAAACTGAACGTAAAGTCATTAAATAAAACCAAAATTTGCAACATTTCAATATCGTTCACATTACAGCTGGATCCGAATGTGTTAACAAGCTAAACAAAAGAGAACACAAATTCTTAACCGCTTATTGTCTTTCTTCTATCCCACATGTACACATGCACTCATAAACCCACATTAAAGCCGCCAGGCCCCACTATAGCACAGTTGCTGCCTGTGCTGCAGTTGCTATGGAAACACCTGCATCTCTGGTAATCCTATGAATAGGATGCAATGAGCAGGGCTTCAGGGGGGGAAACAGCTGAACATGGTGACAGGTGGAGATGGCAGACTGAAGGATGTCGCTAACTCAAATTTTCAGATTTCTTTTATTTAACATCTACTCATAAAGCGGCATTAAAAAAAGTCTTTTTTTTTTGGTAATTTCTTTTACTTGTTTTGTTGCACAGATGTGCTCTGGCTGTATTTTCCTACTGATAGAGATTTGTCTAAAGCCGAGCAATTCTTTTCAGGTTTAAAAATGTCAAATAACTGTGATTCTGGATCATAGTCACCAGAGAATCTGTTTTGCCAGGTTCTAAAGTATGTAATCAAGTTTTTGGACCAATCAGCACTCTATACTGGCAGTTGGAGATATATTTTTGGTCAACATTCAACAATCACAACAAGCCTCAATGAAGCATACATGCTGCTAAGCATCAATTATATTCAAACTGGTGAAGGGTTTTTGATTGAAAGGAGCTTTTACTTGAAAAAGAAGATGTTTTTTTCTTTTCTCTTAACTTCAGCAAGACTTTAATTTTAGCACCTGGCTCCATTCTATGGCATGCTGAATTGAAGCAAACCTGTCATTTGTCCAACCATTCACCTAGAAAGTATTCATTGGAAATACTCCTAAACTATTTGTGAAGCTCAATTGCAATTTGAGGAATGGTTGAGGTTAACATACTATCTGGTGCACAAGGGTTGCTTTCATGGGTTCTGCCCTACATATGATAGGTTTGTTGGCTAACAAAACAAGCATTGAGGACATTCTGTTAACTGCCAACAGTTTATTAATTTAATGTTCAAATCCATGTCACAGCAGCAGCACTTCAGGTTTTTAGTTTGTTTTTTGTGTGTGTTTAGTTAACTTAATCATAAGTGCTTAGGCCAATTTAGAATCACCAATTAACCTAACATGCATGTTTTTGGACCATTGAAGGAAATTAGAGAAGCCAAGGTGAAATCCCATTCTGTATACAGCGGGAGAATATTTAAACATCACACAGAAAGGTCTCAGCTGAATTTTGAACCCAGTGTGATCTGTTCTGGAAGGTAACAGTTCTAACCACTGCTCCACCAAGATGCACATAACAATCATATAGAATCAAACGTGAATAACTGATACATGTTGCTGAATTACTATTATATATTTGTGTGTATGTCAATTTTATGTACAAAAATTCTTCATTACAACTTAATAGCAGTAATAGTCAGGACCATTTAATTTGTTATCAACTGTTAAATGTTTTTTTAATTTTTTTTAATTTAATGCAAAATTAAAAACCGACATTGTAGAGCATTATAAGTCTTCATAAGTAAGATTTGGCACTTGTACAATCAAAATATTTTTGACAACATCTTGTCATGTCCAACTGTTTACCATTTGTGAATAAAAAACACTTTACCTGAATCATATTTTATAAATAGCGTAATGCATGACAAGGTATTATTCTCTCAAGAAACAAAAGTAAATCTGGTTTCTCTCCAATGATGATTCCTTTTTTAATCATTCTGAAGTGAATGGAGCACTTTATGAATATAATGCATCTGACTGAATGCAAACAGATGCTTCCTGTATGTGTGGTAGGTGATGGAATAAAGCGACTGTCAATCCATGTCATGAGCCTCATCAATCAGATGCAAGGAAAGGTACACTAAACCAGTCTGTGAACAGGCTGCTTGTCTTTACAGCTAAAACCCATCGGTAGCTATCGATTTAGGATGCTGATTAGTCCGAACATTTGTGTTTTGACAACCAACAGATGCGTTTCTCCTGCAATTGCAATCTTGCAGATCTTGTGAAAATCCAGCAGCTTTGCAAGTAAAGAAACTAGAATACCTCAAGAAAACCAACACATGCAAACTCCACAGAAAAGGGTCCCATGAGTCAAGATTTCAAAATGGAATCTTCAAGCTTTGAGATAATGATATTCAGTGCACAACTGTTTAACCCCCATGCCACCCCCATCTATGTGCTGGAAAATGTTCTCAGACATTACACGAACAATGCATTCAGAAATGGGTCCATTATAGAATGATATGTGAACATAGCAAAAACCATAAAATATTCATAAATGAATCACAGTTAATGCACACAGCCCAAACAATTAGGCTTGCTTTGCACAATTTTCTAATTAACATGAAGAGCTTTAAGACTAACATTTAGTGTCAATTACTGGGCAAACCTGTTCTCACGATCTATGTATCTGTGTAAACGAATAATAAACATGTTGTATGGAGTAAAAACAATTTAAGAATTTTGGATTTTCTTCTTATGGTTATGACTTTAAATTGTGCATATGAAACATTGCTTAACAACTATTATAACTCAAATTACCTTTATCACAGTTATTTTAATAAAGCCTGTTTGTTTAAAAGTTGTTTGAAAATAACCTTAGAAAAGTGGATTTTTTTTTATGTTATTGGCCAATTTTCTGGCTTCACTAATCTGTTAAAGTAACAGCGGTAAGTTCTTTAGACACTGGCCATTTGTAATAATGCTTCAAATGCCTTTAATAAGGCATGCTCGTGGATGGGAGTGATGACCCACTGTGCTCAACATTTGCTATTTGCAACAAAATCTTACAGCAAATAAAGTGAAGTATATGACTAATGCATTCCAACAACATGTAAAAAAAAAATCAAAAAAATCTAATTAATCACACAAGTTTGTCAGGCACAATGTTTGTTTCAAACATATTGTTAAAAGAAATCCTTTATTTACACAAAAAGCCTTATTAAATTGTCATTCTAATATTTATGAAGGATTAATTGCAATACTGTGAGAGCATAAAGTATTTATCAACTAGAGACAACCTCCCTGCTGTGCTGTTTAAAAAGGTTTTTATCTCTATAGGCCCTAGTATTGTTGAAATATGCAATACCTCACTTTTAACAGATGTGGTCTCTTGCTCCTTCAGTATACTGTTCTTGAGCCATTACTAAAAACTGTAGTTTAAGGGGGAAAAGTGTAGTGTAGTTTAGATCCATTATAGCTAAAAGATTACAGGTCCAGCTCTAAGCTACCATTTATGTTCAAAACCTTTGAAAAACGAATAGCAATGCAGTTCACCTCTCTTTTAGAAAACCATGGGAATTTTGACAGTTTTCAGCCTGGTTTCTGTAAGCAGCATTCCATTAAAACTGCTTTAGTTTAAGCTTCTAGTGACATTATAATGTCAGAAGACTCTATCACCATTATGATACTGCTCGATTTAATATCTGCTTTTGACATTGTTGATCATAATGTTTTGATTAACTTGGTGCTCTACAATATGGTTGGTATACGTGGTTAGGCTCTTAAGTGGTTTCTCTCCTACCTGTATTGTGGGACACCTCAGGGTCCAGTCCTTGACCCTATCCTGTTTCTTCCTCTAGGATTAATAATTAGGCAGTTTTCTGTTTTTCTCTATTATTCATATGCTTTTGATATTCAGCACTAATGCTTGTTTAACATCACAAGTTGTCATGTATAATGAAATGTTTTACTTCCATCAAACAGTGGCTTTGTGACAACTACTTTCAGCTGAACTCAGAGAAGACTGAAAACCTAATTATTGCCCCTGGAAACCAAATTTCCAAAACTAAGCAACATCTTGCTGCATTGAGCTCATCTGCTCAGCAGAGCCTCAGAAATCTTGGTGCTGTTTTCGATTCTGTTGTGCCTTTGGAGCATCATTCTGGAAAATTAGTTAGAAACTGCTTCTTTCAATTAAGAAATATCTCCAAACTCCAATCTCTGGTGTCAAAGTCTAAATTGAAGATGATCATCCACGCCTTTCTTTCATCTTGCATAGACTTTTGCAACAGCCCTTTATTTGTTTGAATAAGATCTTTCATTTATTTATTTTAAAATTTTAGTCCTTACTTTTCAAGTCCAAGCGCTAACTGACAACTCTGATCTGTTAGAACTCCATACTCCTTTTTGAAGTCTGAGGTCCTCTGGTCAAAGGGTGCTGGTCATAGGAAACAGATATTTTAAAGTTGTGGTTCCCAAATTGAGGGACAGGTTGCCTCTAGCTTTCCATTGCTTTGATTGTTTTGATTCTTTTAAAAATCTGTTGAAGATTAATTTATTTAGAGGCTTTTAACTAGATATGGGGTGTGAAAGGTGGTATATAAATGAAGTTTACTTAGTCACTTTCAAACATTACTGCACATACGGAAACTGTCACCACTGTTGGCAAGTTTGGAACTCTGCAAAATTCTGTAAGTCATATTCGAGTTTGGGATTCTCATAAGAATGAGTAATTTTATCATAAAAAGTTATCTCACTCTAACAAGCATGCTGCATTGCATCAAACTGAAACACCAGTGGATGGGGACAGTTAAAAATATGGTTATACTGTTTAATCAAACATGGCGAAGAAACTTTGGCTGTAGCTCAAACAGTTTTAAGCACAGTTTTATCTTTATCTGATTTAATGTTGTAAAAAAGAAAATAGGTGATGGTGATAATAAATCTAAAGAAAACAATGCATCAGGAAAGTTTGGACAGCTTTGTTATTTAACAGCTGAATATATGTCAAATAAACATTCTATAAAATCCTAAAGCCATACTAAAACTTATATTCAGATTTATAAACCAATGAATTGAAGTCACTGGTCAAAAGCGTGATATCAAATACAAAACATCTTTATGTGTATTTTTCTTCCTTTCAAACTTAATGATGATTTATCATTTCCTTCAGGAATAAATAAAATATCAGTTCATTCATTCATTCATACCAAAAATCATTCCACAGATCCATACACTCCACTAACAGTAGTGTTTTAATAAAACTAGTCTCTTCTAATACTTTACTGCAGTCATTTTTTGGCTCCATCTGCCTTCTGAACAGGTCAGTGGGTTTGTCAGAAAAATGAAAAGTGGCTGCAGTTAATGCACTCCTGCAGCTGCACCACTTTTCAACCAGACACTGACCTTGTTTGACTAGGTCTGCCGCCCACCATGGCACATCGTGTCTTTCGGTTCTGTGCTTGACTTATTTTGTAAGCCGGTGCGAACAGGAAATCAACATTTTACAACTGCTCTCTTGGGTTTTGAGCCAGAGATTTCTGCAACAGTGAGAAGGAACCTTTGGGGTTGGGATGGGAATGAAAACTTTTCTCTGGATCAGTGGAGGAAAAGGATAAATCAGATGAAGAATAGGATGAGGCAGGATGGGGAAAAACTAGACGAAAGAAGAAAAAGGTGGGCCTGATCAAATTTAGGACATAAAATGTTTGGTTTGACTAACTTTACAAAGACTAGTTTGATATCCATGTACTGCAGATTTCTACTTTTTTACCTGGAATTCTATTTCTAAGCTTCTGTAATGAAGCTATTAATTTCTTTCAACTGAATAACTGTCTTAACAGATTATTCATATTTGATCAGATCAATTTGTTTCTGTTTATTTAGGTTTTATCAAACTATTTTGGAGTTCAGGTAAAATTTATGATTATGTCCAAATATGTCTTTTACCGAAACTGTAGAAAGATTGCCAGGGGAGTGCAATCTTTCAAGCACCACTAAATGGAATAGCTGGTGTGGATTGTGGTTAAGATGTTCCAAGTGGTTCAGCAAAAGAGATCACTAACAGAAAATAAATAAAGTGATTTCTACTTTTGTGAGACAATGCAGCCTTGACACAGTGCTGGCTGATGTAATTGGAATTGTCTTTTTATGTTGTCAAACTTGTTGGTATTTATCACCTAGTGCCAAAGCCTAAAGGTGATAACTATTGAGTTAAAATTTGATTTGTTAGTAGCTGAGAGTTATTCCCAAAACATTTTCTGAGCACTAACTGATCACACAAGATTTATTTTTAAAACTTTGCTATTGACTATCAGAGTTTGTTGTCAAAATGTCACATGAACCAATGCACAGATTTTAATACTACTTTCCGAATGTAATCATTGAATATACATCTACGACTGATTAACCATTGGAGTCAATCCAATTCAAGATGGCCATCACATCCAACTGACCTTAGCAAACGCAATAAATGACTATAACTCAGCCAATTTTACAAATATTAAGCTAAAATTTGGTGTGGTAGAGGCTGAGTATTATCTCCAACACATACCCGAAGAAGTACTCATTGTGGAATATTTTTGCATAAAACTTTGGCATTAACTGTTGCAGTCAACTCAGTTTGTCTGTTAGCAAAATCTCTCATGACCCACTGGATGAATTTCATTTAAACCCTCAGAAAATAATCATTGGATGTACAGCTGCAACTGATTAACTTTTGAAGTCACTCCAATTCAAGATGGCCATCACAGCTCATCAACATTAGCCAACACAAATATGTCTCTAACTCAGTTTTACAGATATTGAGCTGAAATTGTATGTGGTAGTAACTGATAGTCATCTTTAAAACATTTTCTAAGCACTAATACATCTCACAAGATCTCACAGAAGCACATGAGATATCAGATAACATCCCCTGGCTCATGTCTCATTTATAGTTCAGCACAAATGTGAAGAAGGACTTAGGCTTCTGCATTTACTGATATCAGAACCTAAAAGTTGGTGCTATTTTTGTTATTGTTCAAAAAGAGCAAAGGAGTGCCAGGGTTGTAATGACTATTACAACTCGGGCACTTCAAGATTAAAAAAAGGAAAAAAATACAAAGTTTTGTCCAAAGGCTGTAATATAAAGTCTTGGGCTAAAGGCTGTTTATGTCCTCATTGCCATTGCCCTCCTCTGCCTTTCTTTAAGGAGCTCGAGGTATTTTTGTGTACATTTCCCTGAATTTAAGATAAACAGCTTGAGTAGAGAAGGGTGATGGACACAAGGGAAAACGTTGCCAGAAAAAACAAAGAGGAGATTAGACCCAGGACTGCCATGGCAGGCTCTTGGGAGATAGAGCACAGAGAAAAGCTATATTCTTCTATTTCTTTTTTTTTCCTTGTATGCGTTTCTGGTGTCTTTATTTTGCTACTGTCTAATTGAATTTTTTTTGTTTAATAATATTGTCTGATCCAGCAGGGGCGGAAATACATTTTTGAAGAGGAACAAACAACAGACGTGGACTCTGTGTGGTTACAGAGTGTCGTTTCCAAGTGTTTGCTTGGAGTCAAGAGGAGACTGCTGTATTTGGCAGAGGTAGTTAAGTGCTTCAGTTATTTTGTTTACAACTTCCTGTTGCCCCTGTACCACAAATTACACGGTTCTGCTGGGGACGGGTTGGGTCAAAGTAAGGGATGCAGTGTGTTATCTTCCATTTCTATCAGACTGACTTGAGCATCTTGTTTTAGCATTTTGGTTTTCTCTCTTTTTCGAGTAGAACCACTTCATTTAAAATTCAGTTCCATTCAAACCTTGAAACTAAAAGATTTTTTTGGCTTGCTCCATGATCTGTGACAGATGTAGAGCTCTGTGCTGTTGAGCTGTGACAGAGCACAGAATGAATCCCTGAAGTATTCTGACTTTATGGTTTAGAGGTCAATCATGTTTACCGTATCTGATGTGGCTCACGGTACAACATGTTCTGTGATTTATTTTAATTGAGCGGTGTCCTCATTAAGTAGATGTGATCTTCAAAAAAAAGCTCATATCAAAAGCCTTACACATGCATTGATTTTTCCCTCTAACAAGCGCATCAGGATAATCAGATCTGATAAATGAATCTTTGCTGTTTTAAGAGCTTAATACAACAGAAACACAAGCAGAAGAGCAACTGACTGTTTTCAAAGGCAGTAAGGTTGACAGTAATTTGGAATGGCTCGGAGAAGCTCAAGGGTGACAGATCAAACCTCATCAGAATTAATTTTGTTCATCTAAGAGCATTTCACTTTTACAACAGAGTATCAGGGCTACACAGAAAACAAAATGAGGATGATTTTTTTTCTAGATTAAGGTGTAAATATTACTGACAGAGAAAAAAATAATTCTTATTGACATTAAAACCACTTTTACTGGATTAACTACAAAATGTTTTTCTTTTGACTGCTCCCTCTGCAGGGGTCACCACAGCAAGCGAACCCACATGAAAGATTTGTCAGTTGTTTTACGCTGGTTGACCTTCCTAATACAACCTAGGCTCAAACCTGCAGCCTCAGGATTACAAAACCGTGGCACTGACCACAGAGCTACTGCAGCCCTAGATTAACTACAAAATAACTTGCAATATTTAAGCTTAAAGGTTAAAGTTTAAGGTTAAAGCTTAGTGTATGTGTTTGAGACTTTTATTGTGAAGGATTGAAACAAATTCTACGAGTTTTGGGAAATAAACCACATCTTAGACTGCTTCAACTAAAACATTGCATGTTATGTTGGCCTATAATCCTCGGATACAATGATAGCCTATTACCCTATTACCAAACACAGTTGGGTTCAGGAGCACAGTGGAGTTTAGTTCTTTCAGATTAGTCTTGAATGCCAACTTCTTTTTTCAACGTTGCAACTTTTTTCTGTCAATAATATTTACACTTCAGACTTGAAATGTAGAAAAAGAAAAAAAATATATAGATATATTTTTTCTTCTCCATGGCCCTCTATGTTGTACACTTTCATTCTGAGTAAAAAAAAAATCACTGAATTATTGCCACAATGGGGACTCTGGGTATCAGGGTAGAAAAAAAGTTTTAGGTTGTAAGAATCCATATCCTCAGTTTCTTAAACCATGTGCACAGATCTACAATTTACTCACTCAGGTTACTAAATTTGTGCACACGTATTCACTAACAGGTGTTGTAACACTGAAATGTCAAACATTTTCTTATTTCCAGGATTATTAACTTCTAAACAAACCATCAGAACTCTTTAGAACTACAAGCATCACTTCCTATAAACTGCAGAAAAGCAGACAATACACTATCACCGTACACTCATTTCAATCAAAACAAGCCATATTCCAAACTGAACAAATGTTTAGAAACAGTCAACAAGGTTGAGGATAAATATGTTCAAAAATTATGGAATTTTAAATGTTTCTAAATTAACTGTTGGACTGACATTAAAAGGTGATTTACAGACGCTGATAAATTTAATTTGATTCTTTCTTTAAAGACAGAAAAAAACAACATGGTCACTGAAAACACCTTTAACTGACAAAAGTAATATTAATAAGAAAAAAGCATTTACTGAAAATCAGTCACTGGTTTTGAGTTTTGAACAAAATTATCTTACTAAACAAACTTACTTTAAACTGGCCTTGGCACAAAGGATGGTTCCACTAATAGTTGGTTTCACAACCTTTTCAGACAATTACTGCAATCAAGTGATTTCTGTAACGCTCTCTGAGACTTCTGCACCTGTCCATGGGTGTTTTGGCTCACCCCTTATGAGAAAATTGCTCCAGTTGTCTCAGGATTGAAGGGTTCCTTCTTCAGACTGCATGTTTCAGCTCCTTCCCCAGATGTTCGACAGGATTTAGATCAGGACTCGAAAGGTCACTTCAGAGTAGTCCAATTTTTTTTGTTCTGAGCTAATCTTATACCTTGATACTTTAGATTTCTGTACCCCGCACAGAACCAAGACACCATGTGCCAGATGCAGCACAGCATCCCCAGAAAAGATCCGAGCCTCCTCCAGTTTCACTTTAGGTAGTGTTCTTTTCTTTGTATGCTTTATTTTTGGCTGATGTGGCTTGCCAAAAGTTTTTTTTGTTTGTTTTTTAATGTAATGTATCAAATCGATACAAATTTCCTAAATAAAGTATACTGCTTTAGTTAGGCAATCTTTTTTACAGTTATAAAAAGTTTTATTGTACTTCATATATCCAGCTAATATCTTGTGTAGCAGCCCCAAACAGAAGTAAAGATTCTTACCTTTAAGAGATGACGGAGTGATGATGCAGCACAATAATGGTTTTGGAATCAGCCGGAAGCAAGGAAGCCAACATGGAGAGAGAAAAAAGACAAAGAAACAAAAGAATACTGTCAATTAATTCACAGAAGATATTTCAGGCAAATTTATGTCTGTAATATGGTTTTACATTCAGATGGAGGATAAAACAATCTGAGATGAAATTATAACAGCAGTCTATTAACTGTTAGAAACAGTGGAGCAAAGATTCAATCAAGTTATAACTGGAACTATTTTTTTTACCTTTGCTAAAAAAAATAAAAAAAAAACACTTTCTGAG
>JAOXNZ010000030.1:4507632-4518126 GCA_028566095.1 Kryptolebias brasiliensis | reverse complement strand
CCACTGCGCCACCCGTTTCTTGCATATTTATTACAAATAATGAAAGGGACATAATTGAGTTTCAGATGGGCTACTGGATAATTTGCTCTGAAAATGCTATGCTATGTTTGTTAGACTGGTATACAATATTGCACAAAAGATGTCTAAGAATATGTGTCCCTGGGTAATATAATACAGCAAAATTGGTCCCTCTTATGACAGCTAGAATAAACAGAAGTATTAAATTGTAAAAGAGAAGACTAAAATACCACCTATTTTACTGTAGGTCAATGAAAAAATGCTATATTGTTTAGGTCATAAAAAGACAAATCAGTCACAATATGTATTTTCAGTTGGTGTTTAGTAGGGATTTCTGCTTTTCAAGTTACATGGTTAGGATTAGGAAATGGTCATGTATCTTGGGGTTTAAACAGATCTAATTCATGCTAAAACACTTAGTGTCTCATTCCAAGACTGCTCACAAAATACCACAGCTTTTAAAGTAACATGAAAGGGTTTCACTTTGAAGTGAAAGTAAACAGAAATAGGATAGTTTTTTTATTAGCTAAGGCATTGATAACTACCCAAGATATATATTTTGAATTAATATTTGTTTTTTGTTTGCAATAAAAAAATAATCTCCATTTAGAAAAGACGCTTAAACTCCAACAAAAAAGCTGAAATACCCATGCAGGGCCAATAGATACAAATAATGTTGTCAATACCAACACTTTAAACTAAAGAACATTCAGAGCATGGTTCAAGTTTCTCCCTAAACAACTGGAACTTCTTTTGGGCACCTTTTACCATTTACTCTCAGTTACTGACCTCTTTACAACCCAGTCAAAGTTTAATGATGACAGAGTCAGGAGAAAATGAGCCAGACAAAGAAGTTGGCTGCTATGTTATTGTTTCTCAAAATCTCAGTCAAGTCTACATGAATATGCAAAATAATGGGTTATTTTTAATCTTTACTTCGGACAGTGTTCCTAAAACTCCCTAAATTTTCCACCAAAAACACTGTTTGCATGTGGATAAGAGGTGCAAATGCACTGGTTAGCAAAAATATTAATCTTAGAGCCAGAACCAGACTGTAGCCTTGTAGATTTTATACTTCACTGTGCTGATAATGAAAAACTGGCCATTTAAAAAGGTTATGTTTGTAATTAATAAATCATTCAGCTTAAGGTTGCTACTGCTCTGATTTGAATTCTACCTAAATGAGTGCCTTAACTAGCATCCTAAAATTTGAAAGAATATATGGTAGTTTTTATTTTGACACCTATTCATTTAAGATAGAATTTGCCCGAGCCATTCAGAAGCCTTTTGCTAATGCTGATTCAGATGGTTCTTTACACAGATTTTAATTATGCAAAAGCATATAGCAGAATAAAAAGGGCACTGGCTTTGGCTGAAAGGTTTGACCACTTGCGGTAACCAAATAAAGTCCTCAGATTTTAAGAGCACACTCATATTTCCTTTTTAACTGCAAGAGTCAACACAGCAGAAGACAGCCAATGGAAATTTTAAGTAAAGATGATGTATTGCAGATGAAAATTCTATTCCGATTTCTGTATTGAAGTGAAGGTTTATTGGTTCCTAAAGCTTTAAAGGCTGAAGTCTTCCTCCATTATTTCAAGTGCTGACTGTCAGGAAAGTTATATGTGTGTGTAAAGGCAAATCTAAAAAGCTGTTATAAATCACAATGCTATTCAGGCTTTTGTGCCACAGAACTCTTCAAAGTTTCCTCATGCGTGCTCTCAGAAACCCCTGGCTAACAGCATACAGAAAAGAAAATACACAAGTCTTTCTTTGAGTCTTCTCACAATTTCCTGAGAACTCGCTCAAAAACCTCAGTCAGCCTCAGTATTATGACTGGAACCTTGAGCTATTTAAGGCTTGGGAGATTTATTTGTCTTTGTAGCAGGAAAGTAGAGACAATGTGTTATGAAGCTTTAAAAAACTGGGTATTGAAAAAAGCATTAAGTACACATAGTTTAGCTTGCAAGACAAAGCAGAACTGCACAACTATACTAATTTAAACAAACAGGTGTCTGGAAGTTTAACTCATACTAGACTTTTTGTTCTAAAATAGTTTCAAAGCATTAAATGTTGACACTGAGAGCTTTGACTTTAGAAAAATTATTTTAAGATTAAAGCTGTAAAGTGAAATGTTTGCACAGATAAGAAAAAAATGTCCAAGATGCAGTAAATATAAGGTGTGTTTATAATTTCTATTAATTCTCAATAAGTGAATACCTGTTTTTGTTCCCTACTATTTTTTTAACTATATTCTGTTTTTTGTTTTGTTTTAGTTTTTTTCCCCTAAACTTGAACAATTGGTTTCAGTTCTAAAATTTGGTTATATTTAAGGTTACATTTATTTTCTTTAATTTTTATACTTGAAATTGTTAAAAAAAAAACCTTTGACTCAATATAATTACATCCCAACCCATAGGTTGGAATTTTCAAATTGAAAAACAGTTCTGTTTAGTTTTTTTTCTTTTATTAATCATAATTTACAAAGTACATTGCTCAGGGAAAGCTGAACTGATTCTCAGTCACTCTTTTTCATTCTTTGGGCTCCTCGAATACTGTATGTAAATCACCAACTGTACTTTCGTATGTGTGAGTCAGTGGATTTTTAGCCGTTGATGTCTGAATTCTTTTGTCTTTTCCTACCACTATGTGAGGCCACAAGCATGCAAAGCGGCCAAATGCAGCTGTTGGTTTCCATCATGAAATGTGCTCACAGAGCGCAATGATGGAAGGAAAATCAGTAATGTGAGACTTACTAATGTCATACCCTGTCACTCCCAAATACCTTCATTTATTCCCAAGGGAACGCAAACTCCTCCTTTACATGACCAACTGTTACTGTGATTGTTTCATTATCTCCCTAGTGTTGCCTTTTTATATTGATTTCCATTAGAACAACAAACATGTACTTTGATTTGGCAGATTGAGTTTAGTGGAAAATTGGAGAGAGCAGACTTACCAGTGAATCTCAGAGGAATCATTAGGCCAGAGTTGGCTCAATTGTTGTAATATGACTTCAACCTAGTCCATTAGAGGAAGACTTTGAACCTTGATTCAAAGGTGGTCTCATGGAGCTCACACATTGTTTTTTTTAACTCAAATTATTTTTTAGTCTCCAAATACTTTACAACATCCTGTAACCTGTTTAAACCTCATGTCAAAGACTAAATCTCAGGGTGTACCGCACATTTGAACATACTAATTTTCTATAAGAAAAAAATAAACATGTGAACTAAAGTTCTCAGTGTTCCAGCAAATTTAACCCTGAGAACTTTAAAAAACTCACCTGCAAGTTACCACAGTAATGCTCCCAGGCAGCTCACAGCCACATGTGTTTGTTCATGAGTGAAACAGAAGCCGTTCTGAGAGAGATTTTAAAATGGAATGAAAACACAGAACCGGGATAAACTGTGACTAATGCAGTGTAAGACTGAGGAATCTTAAAGGGCACAGAAAAGGCAAATAAACAGACCTCACATGCACTGCATGTGTTCCTAACGGCAGGAAACAAAGATGAACCAACCCACTTTGAAAATAAATTGTGCTTGGAAATGTACACAAACACAATACACACATCCACAACTCAGGCATGTTTCTGCATTCAGAACATGCCATTGCTAGTAGCTAAGATTAGGGTTGATTCTTTACAGGGTAAATTTAAGAAGCTTACTACCTAGATTTCATGAACTGCTTTGAGTTAAAGAGGTAACGTCATCAATTTTCTACTTTGTTCTCACCTGTAAAAGGTTAGAATTAGACATTAATAGTATATTAATAGCTTTAGTAGTAGAAAAAAATCCATATGGTTAGGTGTTGATCTTACAAAACAAACACTGATGACAACACATTTTAATACTCACTGGTCGTCATTGCTGTCAAACAATTGGCACTTTCCGACCAAACAATGACTCTCTGAGGGTCATAAAGACCTTTTGTTTGTTTTTGCACCACCAGAGGCTGGGATTGTGCAACACTTCTGGTCAGCATGGTCACATCTTATGCACATGACATTCACCAACAACAACAATGGAGGGCTCTATAGTTGGACCTGTGTGTTGTTAGATCTTTGATTTAATTTGTAAAGTTTGAAAGAATGCTGCAAATACTTAGACAAAGGACAAGACACTATGACAGATCAATCTTTTTAGTGCCGCCTACATTCAAAGAAGAGCTTGTCATAGCAAACAATATTAAAAGGTAAGTAGCTCCTATTTTAGCAATGTGAATGCAGTTTTAATGGTGTGAATGCCGGTGGAGTGTTTAATTTGCTCAGCCAATTAGCATGTTTATGTATGTACCAATCACATCCCCTTGGATCACTTGAGAAAACACCTATTCTGAAGCACCTGTTAAAAAATAAACAATAAACATAGTTTTATTGACTGCAACGGCCAAAATTATTCGCAATGTGAAAACAAACAAACCAAAAAAAATAGTCAAACTACCTCAAATACTTAATATAAACTGAAAGGGTCCCCTGTGATCTGAAAGCATCTAATAAGGACACAAAATAAATTAAACCATGGACAGATGAATAACTGAGTATAAACACTGTAAAAAAATTTATAAAGCTTTTTTGGCTTTTTCTTCAACTTTCTATCATTAATTTAGTAAACTATTTGTAGACCTATTTCACATAGCCAATGCACTCTTTGGAAATGAATCCCCTTAAAATTAATAGGAGAAATATTCTGTAGGACTGAATGACACAAAGAGGAGGAAACCAACAAACTTCTTCCAAACATAATTCAGACATACTCCACAGCCAATTATATCTGTAATGGGTTCAGCCTGCAGGACATTTTTGACATTGAAAGAAAAACACAACTTCCTTTGGTGTACTTTTCCATCCCCTGTATCTCTAGCAGATTTTATTGGAGCAAAACCACATAAAAGTATGATGTTTTAAGCTTGTCAGTACATGGGTGTCCAATGTTCAGGATGTAATATTTTAAGAACCCTTAGCTGTCTCTGAGAATAAAAGCCCCACAGACAGGACAAGAACAAAGAACATCCAGTCTTTTTTTCACAACACTTGGCTAAAATGACGCTTGGTAAAAACTGGCAGGTGCAGAGTGTGCTCATTTCAGCATCAAACTTTAATTGAAACCTACGGGTGGGAGAAAAAGGGTATTACAAGGGGGAGATCATCATGTCTTCCTCGGTTGATGAACAGAGGCTTCTCAGTCGGACCTTAAGATGAGGAATTATAGTCAGTGAGCTCAACTCCCACCCCACCCCTTTTTTCCCAGGACAGCTCATCAAGCCAACACTGGAAGCAGATTTTTTTTTTATCATCAGTAAATGCCAACATGAATTTGCATCAGCACCTTGCCACTGAAAAGACACTAGAACACATTCAGTGTCACCATGTGCCTGTATCCAAGATTTGAAAAATGATGTCCTTTTTCTAAAAATGATCCTCAACTCTCACATACCAACTGCATTTTCCTTTTGAAATTTCTACATAGTGGAATAGACTTTACTATCATTTTACTTTTGTAAGGAAGAATAAACAGTGTGTATGGGATAAAACCATACACACTGTTTATCCTACAGATTCTACTCTTTGGACATATGTTTCCTTTTTGTTCATACAAGTGTTTGATTGAAACAGAGGTAGAATTTATCACCAGTGATCTTGGAATGAACTTAAATCAGTTTGACACCATTTAAAAATCCTGGTAAAAAAAAAATAATGGTGTTTTGCATTTGATCTTGTTCTGATGTTATAAGAGAGCTTTAGCAGTTTTTTCCTAAACTTACTTCTTGCCATTTTAATGGTCTTTTTAAGCACACTTTTATGTCAAAAACTTAAAATTTGTGATCAAGTGGTTGTGATCAGCTTGATGCAAAGCCACAGTCCTTAAAACTAGAGCCACGTAGTGATAAAACATGGGCATACAACCTGTCACTATATAAATATTAATCTAAAGAGCTGTTGAAGCCCAGAGTGAATTTATCTTGCATAATTCTCTTTAGACTTTTATTTTGAAGACACAAATGAGACACAAAAGGGGAGGCACTTTGGGTTTCAATCATAAAACAAGACAAAAAGGGGAGGAGATCAAACAGACAGCGTTAACAGGGAGGTGAAGTACGCAGCTGTTCGTATCTAAATATTGCTGCAGGGGTCAGATTGAGGGAAGATGGTGTGCATTTGACTTACATAAGAAAAACAAAAATGCTGTTATCTGCATTTGAGTTTTCAGGTCTAAGAAAAAAAAAAAGTATAATAATAATAAGCATAACCAAATGTATCCCTAGATTTGGAGTAGCTTTTTACTGTAATTTCCATTAGTAAATAAAGCATGGACAATCAAATTTGGCAAGTATATAGTAAGCCAGACTTTCTGAAACTGAGTGCATAATATTAGAGTTTAAAAAAGCAGATTCCACTAAACAGACTCTAAATTTATAAATTTATGGCAAATTTATAAACTTTGACTCGCATAAATTTGTGAGTAGAACTAGCTTGTTGGTTCAATGAAAGTTCAAGTGCAAATAGCTCCATTTGAAAGGTTTTAGTTCATATACTGGCCTTCAAACTTGGAAGTAGTTTAAACTTTGTGACACCGACAAGCCAAGAAAGTTTCTTAGCACAACCAAAGTACCCTCTGGGTTTAATATTTTAAGAAAATCTAAAAGTACAGCTGTTTTCATATGGAAAACCCTATTATGTTTGTCTGCTCGTTACATGACCTCGTTTTTTGTTGTTGTTTTAGTTTTTCACACAGACACTAATTGGGCTAAGTGGCCTTGTGCAGCATGTTTTTAGCAGGAAATCTGTTATTTTAGTAAATCCCAAACCTATTGTCTTTTGGATCACCATGTTCAAATGAATACCAAACTCAGCATGCTGAATGGGCTGTGGAATCTTGACAGATTTAAACATCTAGGTGCAAAATATTAATATTTAAGCACTCAGACTTTGAGCTTTAAAGCTGACCACCTGGGAAAGCAGTTTCTGTCGCACAGCAGCCTGAACCAACATGCAGCTTTCTTTTGTTTGAGGCAGAGTCCATGCAGTGATGAGAGACTCCAGCTAAATCCTTCAATTATGCACAGCACCAGTGACCTTTTTTGCCTGGTTTAAGCTTCATACACAGGTCTATTTGCACAGAGGGCTCATGAAAGGAGATGATGTTAAAGCACTATCATTTATTATGGACAACAATAATCTTAGCAATCAATGTTTGGCCTTCTTTATTGCATTACACAGAATTGGACCTTAACATATATTATGCCTTCACTGTAACAGGGGCAGAAAATACAAGACACTGCTAGAAAGAGATAGATAGTTGCATATATGCTTTTAAAAAACAGCTCATTTAGCTTAAAACTATAAATCACAATGAGAAATTGATGCATTGTCCAAACCATAGGTGAGCAGTTAAATAAATACATAACTGCATAAAATTATAATTTCTTTAGGCCAAATTATTTCCAGTTAAGATTTTTTAGCAGTTTCCTCTAGTAACCTCAAGCTTTTAAAAGCTGGAAAATAACTTATGTTTGAGATAAAACCGTTTAAAATTACAGCAAATCAGAGCAACAAACGTTTGATGCCACACAGTATAATCTCTGGTACCAAAGCAGTTCTCATTTGTTATCTTAAATTGCAACACCAATCACTGAATCATCTTCACAGATAAAGCCCAGCAGAATAAAAAAGAGGACAGAGGCCTCGTGTGCACAGCTGATAACATCCATGACAAAGATAGTTTACATGCTGAAGGTCTGAGCTAAATCTTGTTTGACCCTATTGGGCATGATTAAAGTGCTGTTTTCCTGCAGGCCTCCTCTGTGAGTGAGTGAAGCTGATAAAGAAACAGAGCAGATGAATAATGCTCAGTATGACCACCTTCCAGTTCCAAGTAGATAGAGCTGTCAAAGTTTAATGTTTTGTCTTAAATGCCCAAGTGGAATCTTTAAAAATCTGTCTAAAACTCCTTGTGGGCATTCAGATCATGCAAGCCCTTTCAAAAAAGGCAGCTGCTTATTGTCTTGACTCCTGAAACTAGTTCTCCTGCTATGGATGTTCATTTTAGGTTGACTTTATGTCAAAAGAATAATTAAGAAATATGTATTATGGTGTAGAGCCAGTGTGATGATGGATGATACACAACACATCAATATTCATGTAAAGACAGAAAACAGCTGAAATGTCCATCAACTGAGCTATCACAAGAATAGAAATGACATACCCGCATTAGCTCCTTAAATGGCTTTCCCTCCTTTTTTTTTGGCCATGTGGGGAGAGATGTGTACTGCTCTCTACCCTCAAAAGGCTTGATGTTGCTTCCTTCCCCCTATGATATATCACATTACTAATAAGATTATCTTCACTCTGTGAAATGCATGCCATCGAACACAAGGTTGTCTGATGTCTTCTTTTGTCTTAGTTACATTATAAATAGTATATTATTTATATTATATCATATTTAAATGATCAATTTAAACTGATAATCTTAGCATAAGTTTTTATGTCTACATGCTTCATCAATCACATTTCCCCAAAAAATCAAAGCTCCTAAGTCCATCATAAAATGATTGAAACAAGTCTTAGGTAATGGTAGAAAAGTGTCATTTTATGATAAAAGAACTGAAAATCTGTAAATTTTCTCAGTCCACTCAATGAATAGTGAAATCCTGGAATTATAGAAGCAGATTTGTGAGACTGTGAGAAAGTAACATCATGTAACATTATAAACAGTTCTAAAACATACCATATTCAATAATATGGAGTGTTTTGTGTTTACTGCTACGACTTGCAAACACTTGAGAAAAGCAAAGATTGCTTTGTATTCTAACAAATGATGCAACAGTTGAAATCCTATCAGTGCTTAATGAATAAAATTATAATCTGGAGATATTTATGGGATTGTCTAGCGAGTAAACAAGCTGCTTTTCTTTAACCTATGCAATGATCTTGTAATCTGTCCTGGTGGATGGATGTGGCACAAGATTTTTTGCATCACCATCTGTCATGCCTTTCTAAAACTGAACATTTGTTTAGAAGGCAGAATAAATTTACAGATCTAGCTAAATAATGAGTCACTTGTGCAGGCCATAAAGGTCAATTTAACCAACACAACAGTAAGACTCATTTGATGAAAATCTTTTAAAGACTTACACTACTGGCTGCCTCTTTAAGATCATTATAAAATGTAAGTACTCTAAATTACAAAATTCTATAATAGTGCTGTTCTTGATAAAATATAGACAGAAAACCACAAAACCAGTTTGGAAATAGTGCCTCAAATCAGTCTAGACCTTTTCGCTCCTCAGGGGTAGAATTAAACCAGATATCTTGTAATTAACTAAGTGATTGCCACCACTGCCCACTGTTTTACAGCTTGCCCATCTGTGACCATGCAGCCATCCAATCTCCGAGCTGTAGCTAATGGAAAAATATTGATCCTGGCTGTTCCATATTCAGAAAGGGGAAAAACATGAAAGAGTGAGAGGTAGAACTGAGTCAATACTGCGGGCATTTGCAGCCATGCCTTTGTTTGCTTTGACAGATGGAGATATTGATGTGATGTGCAGTTCTAACCCATATGAGATAGAGAGCTATGTAAAACTTCACAACAACTGGATATAGGGGAGCTCCACATTATAAAGGATATTGTAAGAGATGGAACATTCCACAATGCAATTATATCAGCTGATGAACTTGATGGTATTTGACTAATCTCCATTCAAAACTCCACGTGGATTGACAAGTTATATGTTCAACAACCTATTGTCAAAAGGGGGTACTGGGGTAAGAGAGTGTGCATTTGAGCACTTTGCTATACAATCCATTTAACCTTGAGTTCTCTTCTTACAAAAGTTACTGTCAAAACGTACCCTATAGACTTTAACTCAAGTCTGGCTTGTGCATATTTTCCTGCTACATGGCTTGGCATTTTCACATTTTCAAAGTCACTATATGTCAAAACTGTGTAAAATTAACAAAGAGAAAAGCATTTCCAAAAGTAAGCGAAAATAAGCTGATCAATGCAGCAACTCAACCTTCTGAAAAATGCACCTTCAGTGTATGCTAAATGACAGAATCAAATTTATATTTTTGGCTGAACTAAAATGCAGAATTTGTTTTTAAGAAAAAAGTCACTTTCTTCTGTAAACATTTGAAATGTATTAAAAGTAGCAAAGACAAATACTTAGATTAGGTGAGATGCTATGAAGCCAAACTAGTTCACATAAGCAGGCTTTTCATGCAATGCATTAAATATTACATAGGTTTTACATACAAATATCCCTAAAATCTTCATAGGAAAGTGCATCTATAGGTTGAATGTGTGCACTAGTAAAGTAAAACTTATTTTAAAGAAGGAAAAAAACTCTTTCAAAAACACAAAACAAGCTAATTCGATTAACATTTAAAGCAACCAAAGGCAACACATCCAAGTTTGAAAACTCCTGTTTTTGGCTTTATTGAGTCAGTTTTGCAACAACACTCACACATAT
>JAOXNZ010000030.1:4434240-4447113 GCA_028566095.1 Kryptolebias brasiliensis | reverse complement strand
TATTTTACTAATTTATTTTTTACTTAAGATCAAACCTAGTTCAAATAGCGTCAATGAAAATTTATTGGTCATTTAAAGAAAAAAAGTATATTTATGAACACAAAAATCTGCATTTGACAATAAAGGTGTCTTTATAAATTACTAATAAATAGTTATAACTGCAGTTAAGACATAGGATTCCTTGAACCAATGCATACTGCCCGCTGCCTTTGATGCCAGATTATTTGTTGTCTTCTTATGTTGAAAAATTCTATACAATATATAAAGATAAAATGGTAAAATTATAAAGATGTTTTTCTAACAGACAGACTGAGTTGAAAACAGTAGGTATTTGCAAAGTTTTGAAGAAAGATTTTTTTAGCGATCTGTTAGCTCTTATAGAATGTGATGGGGATGACTTCATCATTTTTACACATCTTGAGCTAAAATTTGGTGTGACAACCATCTTAAATTTGGTTGACTTCAAAAGTTAATCAATTGTAAATGTCTATTCAGTGATTACTTTCTGTGTGTGTCATTAAAAGCTATCCAGTGGTTCATGAGATATTTTGCTAACAGACAGACATACTAACACATGCAAACAGAAGCAAAAATGATAAGCTGTAAACTACTTACTAGAAGCACTCGTAGAATGCAAACCTCTGCCAAGGCCATAAGGTCATTAAAAAAAAAATAGTCTGAACTGGATCACAACCATTACTGACATTTGTCAGTAAGGTACCTGCATGCAAGATTTATGAACATTTGCAGATACAAAGTTTGTTTTGGCATGTAGTTATGTAGTTGGAAAAAGTAAGCTGACCAACTTGTAAAAATTACATTTACCTGAATGAATAAAACTACAGCACTTGATTTTGCCAAATAGTGAGGCTTCAGTGTATGAACTGTGTTTAATAACTGTTTTATAAATGCTTTATAACAGGTTTACATATTCATGAGCAACCTATAGATTTTTAACATAGGTCCTCAACACTAAACATGATTTTGTAATATACACTTCTGTCTTCCTAGAAAACTGTTACAGGTAAGTGTTTTTTTTAGCCCCACAACCACTTATTGACCAAACAATTGGATGCAATAATCCCTTCATCTTTCGATACTGCCTTAAGCCTCTTGCAATATCTCTATCCATCTGGTACACAACAGAGCCTGGGTCCCCTGGCTTATCACGTTTAAACGATCTAATGCTTTCTATCTCATATGCACACTTAATCACAACCTTGCTTTCTTCTTTCCCAGCTGGCCGATAAACAGATAGAGATGCCTGCCCATCTGCAAAGCTTTGACAACAAATAGAACTTTCTAAAAATTTCTCCGTATCTCAGCAAAGATGCACACTTCATGGACAGGAGGGCGGGGGATAGAGTTTGTGTTGGGTTTGTCTGAGTATGTGAGACACTTTTTAAATTTGTATTTAGCATCTTGCTGGGGGGTTTGTTTGTTTTTAGTTTTTATGATTAGCTTGGCTGTTTTCTCTGGTGGGCTTTTAGCTAATAAAGTGTCCAATCAGTCACCATAACTTCAAACAAAATAGCTAGAGACTTCCAACTTTGACAGGCGAATATCCCTGAATACAAATGAACCAGTAACACTGATTCAGCAGTCTGCTATGCTGTAATCATTGCAAGCTTTTAGTGCCATACAGTACAAAATTACCGTTATAAGGGCCCACTCTCCTTTTTTTCCTAAACTGCTCACACATGCTCCTCAGCTCAGATGTCTAAAAACTACCATATAGTCAGTAAAAGGGTTGGCTAGAAAATGAACAAGTAAATCTGAAGCATACTGGATTATCAATAGAGCCTAAAGCCCTGAGGCAGGTAGTGCCAAAGAAAACACACACCATTTGATTTTGCATTTGCAATAAGCTATCACAACTCACAGCTTTGAAGCTGCTTGCACTGATGAAATGTGTTTATAGTTGTATGGACAAAAATGTGTATCAGAGTAGAAGCCAATTAAAAATCAGCATGTGATAAATTAAATCAACTTAAATGTTTAAGTACTTGATTACACTGTACTGTTTTTGATGCAAAATATCAAATGAAATAAAGTAACTTCAGATTTCTCAAATCTACTGCTACCTTAGTTTGACCAAGTCCAGATCCAGTTTTGATAAAAAAACGTGGGCAATTTTAATGTCTTTAAAAAAAACAGTCAAATAAACTCAACAGTTGTTTTTGTGTTGTCTAATGTAAAAATCCCATATCATGTATTGATCTTTTAAGTAGAGTCATTGTACTGTATACTACATGGACACAAATACTCACTCTATAAGTCCTGTTGGATTCCCTACTGTGACCAACAATGAAAACACTAATTTCCAAAAGAATAACAGAAAAAAGTAAGACTTTACTAAATCAAATTCACTGATATCTGTGCATATTTGAAATTTATTTTGCAGTGCAAACAACTCTTAGTTTATACATTAACCAAAATTTCACTTTTAATCTTGTTTAACTCTAAAGCATAAGTGCTGTTATAAACTGCTTTTTTTTTTTAAATACCAGATACCAGGTGTTGAACAAGACCACCAGAATTTCAGACAAAACAAAAAACCCATAACTGCACCCTGACTTTAATTGTCATTATCCCCCTTTCACAAAGCATTTTCAAGCTGGGCTTGAGGCACCTTCTCTTTGTCTGTGTGATTTATGTAGGGATTGAGGCAGCATGTTGGGTTGAAGTCAACCCACTGCTGTAACGCCTCTAAATCAGGTAGTCACAAGACCAAAACAGTCTGTGTAGATATACAATCATTGCTGCTTGAGGGTGTAATGTAATGTTAGGTGGTCTGGGCGACCAGCAGACAACAGAATTTAGATGAGAGATGTCTGAAACCCAGGTTACGTGTAGTGTTCCACTGCAACATCACTAAGTTATACACTCCACCTCCTATTGTTCCAAATAGATTTGTATAAGCTCACATTATCGAGGTATGTGGCCAACTCAATTGGTACATTTATAAATGGCCAGTGGTCATATCATGAAACTGTTGTAGCTAAGACATTTACGGACTGCTTTCAGCCTTAGTCAGTAGATTGCACAAATGGGACTCACATGGATGTTCAGCCAGACTAGCTGAAACAATATGAAATTAAAAAGTTGAACCTAAGATAAGCACAGTAAGACAGTGACTTTATGCTCCACAACTTCAGTCTTGTATTGTAAGTGGTAGCCAAAGCAACAAAGTCATTACTATTAAAAGTATGTTGAGACTTGACACATCTCTGCCACAATACTGATGGAAATGGAGCAGGGCAGCTTTCTTTGGCTCCTGCTTGAAGCTCTTCTAATAAAAGAAAACAATGATAAGCTAAATGGTGCAACAGTATTTAGGTCTTAAAAGTAGTGAGGTTTTTCATAATGCCTGAGGAAAGTTTATAGAGAGCAGTGAAAATAAACAATCTAATTATGAATTTTTTAATATCTTAGAAATAGGTTTACTTACAATATTGAATAATCACTACAAGTTCAATGTCCACATAAAATGCACAGCACATTAAATATCAGTATATACTGTGTATTTCTGCTATTGGAATTTTTCAAATTTACAAGTTGCTATTGTATTTGCAAAACATATACAATTTGGCATTTTATGTGCCATTTCTTTTAGATAAGTTAAAAAAACAGATTAAATGAATGAAGAACTTAAAAAACACAAGGAATTAAAAATAGCTGTAACTCTTGAGGTAATAAATTTGAGTAATCTGTCCCAAACCAAGAAGATTGTGTTAAAATCACAAGATTAAATGCACAATTGTCTCTATAAACCTTTCCTCTGACACCATATTTAAATAAAAAATATTTTTTAATGCTAAAGAGCCAATTTTCTCTTAACAGCATTTTAATAAACTGGCAAAAATGGTCATATTCCCATAACACCTCAAATCAGTATAGACTGTATTTGGTTTACTCAGCATCTTATCATCTTGTAAGAGCTTTTCTTATTAAACACTTTCTCTCTGTAGTTGATAACAACTTTGTGGGTGCTGCTGAGACTTGTATAAGCAAGCTGATGGCTGTAAATTGACAAGGGGCCAGCTAAGCCCCACAGTAGAACCATGCCCTGATTAATTAGAGCCATGGAAGATGTAAAAAAAGAAAGAAAGAAAAAGCATAAATGAAGCTTAATGCTCCTGTAATCCCTCTCTCTAGAGCTCATGTGGTCAGAGCTTTACCAAGCAAAATACAGTAAATCTGAATTGATTTTCCAGTTTTTTTTTTAAACTGATCTTTGCTCCACTATCATTGGAGGAATTAACTACAAGCAACTCAAGAGAATTCTGAATGTTCCAGAATGCAAAAACATTCAGAATCCATTGTCCCCTCTTAGATTAAAACTTTATGTGGAAGCCTCAGATAAAATGAACATTGAGTGTCTTTTTTTGGGGATAAGCCCCATGGGAATCTGGTTTTGACTCTAATAAATTCATGATGAATTGTTTTACCAGCTTGTTAGGTCACTTTTTCACTTTGCAAGAAAAATGCAGCATCCATAGAAATGACTGAAAGGCATAGGCATAGTGGGTTTGTTCAACAAATAGATGTAAACAAGATAGATAAACTGAGTTTATAAGCAATTAAAATTATTGTTTTCAGTTGCCTTTTAGGTTTTATACTTTTGGCTTTATCATTCATTTTTACCTTCCCTTAGTGGCTGTAGAATGTTGTTTTTTCAATTAAACAAAGCAGCAAAGAATAAACTGAATAGAAGAATTGACAATTATCAAAATATCTGACTAAAGATCAAGTAAACAAAGTTCTGCTTAAGCCATCAGCACTTATGAGTATTTACACATACAACTTTGCCATTGCAGGTGCTGATCAGCCAGCACTCAAAATACCATAGTTCTTTGTCTAGCTATATAATCTGAAAGCTGATTCTCTTCTTTGCTTCTCTTCTTTGTCATTTGTCTCTTTTCTGATCTTCAACAATGAGCTCCCTGCTAGGAGGCCAATAACTCCCACTGACTTCTGCTTCTGTCATCTCGGCTGTTTAGAATTACCCCTTAGATCTATACAGAGCGTGACCTTGAGAAGTGTTTTCAATTACTTGCTGCTGGAGTCAACCTCTAGTGCTGAGTTTATTGAAATTGAACACCCCAAACTTCAAAAGGGCCCAGAAAGTTACATGTTGGCACTACTATGAAAAAGTAAAACAAGCAACATTTTGCAAATGCTTCACAATTATAGTTTGAGAACAATTACATAGAATGGACACATCTTCCAGCTTTTGTGGTTTCATCTGCATGGTTGAGGGCAGTAAATGAAACAGAGAGACTGATGCTCATCAGTTGTGATAGCATTTATGTTGGCTCCCAGTTGACCTCATTCAGGGAACATATTGTTTAGACACTGCCCACATAAATGCACTGTATGTCACCAAGGCAACCAAGTCCATCTTTGAGAATAACTGTGACTAAGATTTACTATTATTGTCTACATACTACATGGAAATTAAGAAACCTGAGTTTGTGATGTAAATAACAGTAATAGGTTTCAAACCAGTGCTAGTATCGGGTGCAAGTTGTTTTCACACTTTAAGATCAAGAAAATATTTGGAGATTTAGATCCAGAGTTTCTCCTTAGTAGCTCCTTTACACACACACTTTAAAGAAGGAGATTCTTAGCAAAACATGCATTCTAACAAATTGAAATACTCTGGAGCGCCATGTAGGTGGAGCACTCAACACCACGTTATGAAAAGTATGTTCCAATGAGTGTTTTGTTAAAAGCACAGTAAGATTGGCTTCATAATGGTTGCTAGCCATGTAGACTGCAAGATACGCTTACACCAGTTATTGGAGATTATTAAACTATCACATCCATCCATCCGTTTTCTATTCCTGCTTGATCTTGTTCAGGGTTGTGGGTAGGTGGTATCTATCCTCAACAATTATTGGGACAGATTGCCAGTCAACTACAGGGCCAGAGACAAACAACCATGCACATGCACACACACACACTCACACCTCAGGTCAATTTAGAATCTCCAAATAAATCTGCAGTAGAGAGTTCTGAGAAAACAGTGAACTTAGCCTGAAATTTTGAACAAGCCCACCTTACAGGTCCCTCCCAATTGTTCTCTGCTGCACTACAGCTCTCCCTCCACAGCTCCCGCCCTACAGCGGAGCCTGCCGTGAACGCGCAGGCAAGTAAGCAGGGCCACCGATGACATCACGAGTCTTCTTCAGTGAACTTGTCTTTATTTTCTGAGCAGGTGCCACTCGGGAAATTGGTAGTTTTCCTGTAACATGTTTCTCTGCCATTAGCACAGCTGCAACACACCGGCAATCTTGAGCTTGAACAATTGTACGCGCTGTGCGAGGGAAGGGTGTAAGCAGCACGTACAAGAGTGTGATTGACACTGCAAAAAAATTCCTCCAGGCTCTGATTGGTTGTTTCTAACCGGAAGTGGTGTATTTCTGCAAATGACAGTAGGACCACTGGGAGGAGCCTGAGGAGCTTAATGTTTTTCACATATTACCTGTCTCATATTCTACTGTCAGGACAAACAGGACAGTTTTAACAAATATGTAAAAAATACTTTTTTTAAAGAGTTACCTACTGCAGCTTTAACCTAATACGGATGTGTTAGGTATGTGGCAGAAAACCAAAGTATCTGGAGAAATCCCATACATGCAGAAGGAGAACATGCACACTTAATACAGAAAGGTTCAAACCAAGTTCAAAACCCAAGACCTTCTTGCTGCAAGGCAACAGTGCTAAGCAACTGCAGCCTCTCATGTATATTTCCGCTGGAAAATGTCCAGAATATCCTAAGGTAGCAGTGTGAGAAAATGGCAACCTTCTATTGTCATTGACAGCAAAGAACAACTGAAAAGATCAATTTTGTAGCAATTCAGACTTAAAAATACAATAGCATTACCTGCAAAACTTGCAATAAGGCTTCTAAAAGCAATAGTTGTATCCCAAAAGGACTATTTTGGAGTACTACTTTATTTTATTTTAAAAAGCATTGGCTTGGAAAAATACTGGCATGGTAAAATAAATATTTTATACACAATATTTACCCAGATTTCTGTATCAAAGTGACTGAAGTATCATATTTCTGGATTTTAACTGCAGATGTTTTCACAGTGTAACAGCTTGTCCACGTTATGCTGCTTTCCAACAAAACTGTGACTCTCTAATCATGCAAACATAAGTCTACACCAAGCAGTACATGAAAATTAAATTAACAAAAGCCGCCAAGTCATTCAGTGGGAATATGCGTGCAATGGCTAACAATTTGTATGGTCAGTAACAGACACATTAATTAATTAGTTCTCAGCTTCTTACTCACTCTTTCTGCTGCTCTTAATATTTAATCAACATCAATTCACAAAACATATTTTCCTGTCAAACACACTGTCTGCATTCACTAATATGGCCATAAAATTATCTGTTTGCAAAAAATAGATTTTTTGCTATACTTTATTTACAGAATTAAAAATAGTAAAATCATACAGTATATATTAAAAACAGTGTAGCATAATTTCAATATGTTGATCAAATTTTCTTGACTTCAGCTTGTAGAGTGAGTTTGAATCTGTTTTACCCAATTTAATTCCCTCTTATGCTTATGCATACTACTCCAACAGCATAAAGAGTAAGGTTCAGCATGAACATCTTGTTGTAATTACATTTATTAGTATAATAAGACATGAATGGCAGCAGTAGTGATAATGGCTGTTAACTAAATGGACAAAAATAGCAGTGGCCAGTGGAGTACAAGTATACCTCATGTGTAAAAACAAAATACTCAACCAGGATCATCCAAATTCTATAAGAAAAAACTTCTTTTTTTTTTGGTTTTACACCATTACATTTGGGTGGTGTCTTGTCTTAACAACCCTTCATCTCATGTTCATTTAAATTCTTTTCATGGAATTTCCTAATCCTCACTAATTTAAAAGACAATAAGTGAATTCCTCAGGGACTATCTTCACCTCCATAATGCAGCTGTCACTGCTTTAAATATGAACTCTGTTTGAACCTGCCTGGATTACCACTGTGTGTCTATAAACACCCCTGTTTACTTGGCAAAGGTGTGCTGCCCCTGCCTCAGTGTCCCTGAGCTATTATAGTTGGATTGGTGCAACATCATGTTGTCAATGGTGACGACGTTGCTCTTATATATTATGTAAGGTGAAAAATCTTGTCACGCTGATTTGCAGCGGCATAGCATAAAGTTCAAATCCCCTATTCTCTTTCCCCTGTCTGTCCCTCTTGCAAAGAGTCCTTGCCCTTGGCATTTCGCCATGACATGGTGCTAGGCCAGGCAGGACACTCCCATCAATCACACTTAAAGGAGTGAGGTGTGGATGGAAGCAGTGATGCAGCAGTGGTCATGATAATAGCCTAGAAAAGCTGGAGCCCAGCCTTCACCACCTCGCTGTATCAGGGATGAAGTGCACCAAAGCCTCTTGGGTAAATGTTCTAGGGGGAGTTTGGTCTCTTTCCAGAACGAGGGGAGTAATGGAACATTCCACAGTTGGAATGGAACATTCACTATGATTCAAATTTATCTTATCTAAGCTTCCAAGATTTGAAACAGTGATAACTCATTGAAGATAAAAAATAACCTTTAATGTTTCATTAAAAGGTTTTCTATTGCTACAACTGAACACAACTCAAACAAGTTTAGATTTGAAGCCATTTGAAGATGTAGTCAATTGCTATAACAATATTTTTGTGCCCTGAAATCCATTGAAATTTTGTTGAAGGAATTTAGCCAAACAAGGCTAATAGTTCTGACAAGAACAGAATGTCAACCTGAACATTTAAGTGGAAACTAAACGGAAATTCATGCTTCTTCAACCTCACTGTTCACATTCAGGTGAACAAATACACCAATCAATGCCAATTCTAGGCCTCATCTCACTGCAGTTCTGCGCAGCTGCCCAGGAGTAACTCCCCTGGATCCTCTGATAATCTAAATGTCAAGGCTGGTATCTACAATCATGGAAAATGGAGTGGGACTTGGCAATGTAGATGCACAGTTTTAGCTCTGCCTTTCTTAGGTGCAATGAAAGAGTATCTACTCACAAGGGGCTTATAAAAGGCTTTCAGAGTGGTTACAAATGTTTACTTACGATCATAAGTTTAAGTTCAAAGTGAGGACAAAGCTGTGGGAGGAAAGGTTCTAGAGGAAGAGCATTCATGTCATAACATATAAGGCAATATTTTTATGTCCTTGATAAGCACTTTAATGATGTCATTTTACATCTGTTCACATAAATTAGGTTAGCTGTCAAGACATGTATTATATTAGCAGTTCATATTTTATACATTAAATGTTTCCTGTTTGTTACCCAACAAAGGTTGTGTAACTATATGAAAGTATTAGTGAGTGTACAAAAAACATTCAAGTACTCCATCTCTCAAAAGTAGCTGTGTGACAAGTAAAATCAAGCCATCATTAGAACAAAATTGCAAGACCTTTCTGCATGAAATCATTCAAGCATTCATGCTCTATGAAAAATGAACACATCTCAGAATAGATGTGTGAAAATGTATACTACTGTGCCCACACAACTCAACAGCTATTGTAATGGTACCAGTCAACAATCTGGGTCATACAACTAGACGTTGTGCTATGCTAAAGAAGAGGGAATAGCTGTGATTGGTTACTGATGGAATAAATTACAGTCATTTATGATATAAACTACTGTAGGGTGGGGAGGACTGGCAAAGGCAGCAGAAACAAGCAGTAGGTTTGGAGTGATGCTCACTACATGTTTCCTAAATGGACAGTGCCATGTTCTGTACACCCTTATACCAGCAACTACATTTTTATTTGCAGAACTGGTAGGAGTATATAATTTTATTGTCTTAATAATAAAAATTATTTCACTACATCAGCAATCCACTGTAATATGATTTAAGTGCAGCCATTAATCAGGTATATACTTAGCTGAAAAATATCCATCAAGAATAATATGAAGCACTTAATAATACGCAGCACTGAATCATTTGCAGTCATTTGCTTCCTAAAGAAAAATGATAAAAGCTTTCAGCACTTATATTAGTTTGCTTAAAATGATCAGGAAATTAGAAGATTAACTTTATATATTCCAAATATTTAAGAAAGATGCAGATTGTAATGTCTGATATTTAGGTGGAGATTGTCTGTCATCCTGAACAACCCTACATGTTTAAATAGGCAGCAACTGGACTGTTTTTGTTATTATTTTGTTTTGTTTTGTTTTTTTCAGAACTTACGAAGCCTTTGAATGAGAGGTGAAACATTAAAAAAACGAGAAGTCAAGTTGCCTTCTATTTAAACACTTAAGTTGATCATGTATAATACTATATACTGACAGATGTGTTATGTTTAGATTCTTCAAAAATACTGCATGCATCATGAGTGTAAATGTAAAGTCCAAAGCTATTCTGAATTCTGCTGCTTATTTAAATAAAATGTAAATTAGTTGTAAATAAAAAAATATTTAACATTCAAGTGTTTAGTGGAGAGTGCTTTGACTATAGAGTCATTGTTGATTAAGACCAAAAATACACATTTTATATATTGATATAATCCAACACAAAGTTACAACATCATTTTTTTCACACAGGGAAATAAAAAAACCTTGAGATTATGGGAAGTTCAAGACTCCAACAGTGTTCCAGGCAAACATCCCCAGACAAAGGAAACAATGAGTTTCTATCCATTAGTATCGGAATTCCGTGTTGGAATTCCAACTATCATCTGGTTGGACAATGAACAGCAGCTGCACAGAGACAGGTTCATTTATCTGAACTTCCAAGAGACTGCTCAGTGGGTTACTTGGACAGACTTAACTCCACTTGTTCTCAAAACGACAACTGTTCACTTACAGTATGACAGACGTCCCTACAAAAACAGAGGTTAACTAGAGGTAAGAGATGTGAAAGACAGAACAAACAAACTGTGAGCCTATGAGCTTAAGAACAATTATGTCTCTTGACAGTATTTTATATTCCTCATCAGATTAAGAGACATCCAAACCCAACCTAACCCTGTTGTCATGTGTAATACTGAATAAACATTTTATGAACATTTTTTTATTTATTTATTTAACCTTTATTTCACCAGGAAAATCCTATTGAGATTAAAAATCTCTTTTGCAAGAGAATCCTGGCCAACACTGGCATTTACTTAGAAAACTTGGCCTATCTAAACACAACTAATCCAACTTGAAGGATTCTTATTATTTATTTAATAAAACAAATGCCAAATTCAACTGTAATAGACTGAATGGGCTGTGTATTTAAACACACAATTAGGGTTGTAATAACTAAAGCTCTTTGCACCCAACTATTTCTTTTTACAATATTCATCTAAACATCTAAAATTATGAACAGATCTACCAACTGCACAGTGGTGCATAGCTACATTTGTCTGTCACACTGACAGCATAAGTCCACCAAGCATGCATTCCAGAGTGCAACTGAACTCATGCCACTACAACTGGCACCCCTTTTCATGTCAGCACTGACTCAACATTCTCATATCTGTTTGTTAAAGACCACCAGATGAAACTCTTCTACAGTTACAATTCCTGACAGTAATGCAAACTGAGACTTGCATTGCAATGCTTGGTAATGTTGATTCAGTTTCAGCTCTGTGTGCTTATACAGGTCCTTCAAAAACATACTTTCATGGCGGTGAACTGACATGGTTCAAGGACAATTTTCCTTTTGAGAGAGGCTTTTGCATTTGGCTCAAGTCCTGCTTGACTAAGAAAAGGGACAAAAAGTGGACACACATATAGAAATGGTGAAAACCTCATGATTTTTCTTTCAGTGTATACAGAGATGCATTTCTAACTTGGCTCTGTAGGAGAGAAAAGCTCTGTTTGAGTCTTTTGGGGAGAGGTTGCCAGCAATCCCACTCTTTCAAATGCAGGGCACATCTGCTTTCTTGTGTTTCTGCTTGGAGACTGGGGCTTTTCTTTCTGGGCATTTTAAATGGAAAAGTTGTGACTGTCGTCCTTTTTAGGTTCATTGGACTGTGTCACAAACACTAGGGATGTATTCCCATAGTTTGATTGTGCCCAAAATGAGGCAAACAAGCAATTATTGTAAGCTTGTGTGGCAGGACACATGCTGTGTTGTCTCAGACCTTGAAATAGTTAACATTGCACAGGAGGAAGGAAATAGTATTCTGTCAGTAAGTCTGTTCCAGCCAACGGCAAAGTAAATAAGTGTTGCTGTGCTTCATGTTAAAATGAGAAGCATGCAAGGTTAAATGGTGCTTAGTTGTATACAGTGGAAGAACATCTGCCAGAAAACTCTAAAATCCTGGCAACACCACATCCATCAGTCAAAAAATGAACAACTATGATAGAAATCGGTAAAAAGGATGGAGAGCTGCCAACGAATGCAAAGCAGTGTGACCTCAGTGAAGCAAAAATAGCAATCCCACAGAAAGAGCTGCAAAATACAAAGTTTAAAGTCTTTTGTCCAATGAAAAGTGCATTTACGTATGTGCCCATTTCACTTGCTTTCACCTTATTGGTTCAGTTTTCATTTGGGGGACAAATGTAGTTTGGTAGCACAATGTTTATCTCAATACCCTGCCCTGTACAACACTGAAGTGTCTTTTTGAGTTGTAAACCACAATATATTTGTGGATTCTTATGAAGGTGGTATAAAAACGAATTGCTAAAGTTAATCAAAACTGTAAGAAATATCAGAGTTAGTCAAAATTATTGCAAACTAATTTAAACTTTTTTTTTGTTTTTTTTTCATCTCTTACACAGATTGATAGTTTTGTTGCCTTGTTGTTTAACTTAATAGAAATCAAAATTAAATTATGCAGCCTTAAGCAAGCAAGTAACTCTTTTCCATAATTGCCGTACAGATACTTTTTTTATTTTGTTT
>JAOXNZ010000030.1:4386769-4410941 GCA_028566095.1 Kryptolebias brasiliensis | reverse complement strand
AATGAGAATATTTAATTAATTGAGATCTAGGATGTGTTATTTTAGTGTTCCCTTTAATTTTGTGAGCAGTGTATATACACAAGAAGATAAAATAAAAAATGTATAGACCTGTAGAATGTGGAAAATAAGTCCAACTGAAATCTAAGGTTAGAATCAACACCTTCTAAACATCCGCTAAATTAAATTATAACATCAAACTGTTCCTTCCCCTCTCCAGTGACCCCTGGGGGTCCTCAAACTCCACTTGCAACACTCAACTGCAGGAGGAAAAAAAGAGGGGGCAGATGCAGGGAAGGGAAGAAGAGAGCTGTGGGTGGTTTGCGGTGGTTGGTGGGTGTGTGTGGGGGGGAGTCTGCTCGGCACTATATAACCATGGGAGCTCTGGGATTGGGTCCTATTGTATCCACTGAATGACTATTCAGTCGTACTCAATGGATGACGAATTTCTTTCCAACCAACCAAATTAAAAGCTATGATCAAATCAGTCTGGAACAGTAGCTGTGTCAATATTACTTTTTGCGCATAAAAAACCCGCGCTATCAAGTTCAGAACTACAGTGTTTTATAGAACAAGAGGAGGAAAACGGATCTAAGACGATCAAAAGACTTCTAATCTATTAAATCAAACCGGAGTTAAACATAAAACCTCCAAACCGACTCATTAAGGAAGGATCTTTCCTATTACGATGGCACATTGTGAACAGATAATAGGAAAGAATAGACTTAAATGTGTGCGCAACTGACTATAAATAGGAAAATAGGAGCTTTCTTCAGAAACCTGTCTGAAACAAAGCATCTCCGAGCGGAAACCCACCGTGTCCTCTGTGCGTCTCCGTGAGCCAGAAGAATAAACAAAAAAGTCTAAGTGGACTTTTGGGTCAGAGAATGTGCTTTTTGTTTCAGGCTGATTTGATGTGCGCCACTAAATGTTGCGGATGAATGGACAGTAGCCTACAATAAACAACACCAGTGAATGTGTGGAGGGGACCACCAAAGCGTCCCCATGCAGTCTTTCTGTCAGCATCATCTCCACTTTTCACTCCCAGGAAAAAAAAAAAAATCATGATTTGACCAGAAACAAAACTCAACTGGACTCAATGAATGTGAAGCTTTCTTTTCTGATTTACGCGGGGCTATTTTAAATAAATTGTTACGAAAAAGAGACTCAAGCCCGAATAAAAGCATCAGTTTTTAGTTATTCGCGGAAAAAAGATGCTCTCACTTCCTAAGGAAACTTTCTGAATGTGTTGAGTGTGACTGCAGAGCTCCAAGCTCCTCATGCCACTGGCTGCCTGTCCTGAGTCAGGGACAGGGTTGCCGCCGGAGGAACCAGAGAGAGGATGCTGCTGTGAGATCCAGCAGCGCTCCGCTCGGCCTCCCCTCGGTCCACAGCTCGGACTGAATCTGAACACAGGCTTATTGTTGGGAATAAACAACTCATCTTACCTGCGCAGCCGATCAGCAGCAATTCCCAGATGATGTCCCTTATTTGAAGCATTGTAATGTGCCACAGATATTCTCCTTGAAGAACTCTTTTTACAGCAAGCTTCTTCTAGAGGAAACAGTTATCAGCCGTTCCAGAGAAAATAACTGCAACAGGATGTGAATTTGATTTTTTTTTCTCTTATTATTTTGGTCCTATAGTCGCTACCGCGCCGCGGCACAATGAGTGACAAGCAGCAGCCGTAGCTCGCAGTCGCGCACACACGCACTGAATAGATACAGCACGAATCACTCCGCCCGGTAGGATCCCCCCCCTCCACCTACTCCACCCCTCCACACACAGAGGGGGCGGGCTGAGGTGAATGCAGCATCAAAATAGTGCGCGCAGCGACAGCAGATGGTCACCAAGGACTCTAATTCGGATTAATAAGATTACAAATTTGCAAAGTGTTGTTTGGAAACATACAGAGCAATATTTTTTCATGTTGTAGAGGAATAAAAATAATAATAATCATGAATTCAGTGTATTTAGGAACAAAATTATTACTCAGTTCTGATTTGGGGCATGGATTTTAGAATGATTTATGGGACATTATTTCCTGGTATTTTTATAAATTAGGCCAAAACAAATCTAATACTGTGCATATCTAGTACTTTAAAGGGACATTTCAGCTATTTTGAAGTTTGGTTGTGTAAAAAAGTTGTGAAGAATGAATGTCTTGCACATGAATTTTTGAACGACCATAGTTTGGAGAAACAGAGTTTAATTCTAAGTCTGAGGCTGTTCTTCATCGGTAAAAGGTGAAAAAATCCCTTTGGGTCAGGAGTGAATCTCTGCCTTATGAAAAGAACTCTAAAGCTGAACTGAAACTTGTTTTGCAGCCAACATCAGTGAAAATATAGCCATAAAATATGTTTTTTTGTAGAAATTTTAAATTAAAAGTAAAAAAATACTATATGTTTTGGTAATTCTGAATATTGAAGAAACCACTCAGGTGTTTTCGTCTTTTTCCCGTCACCACCCTGGCAGTCTGATGTCCACTCAGCCACTGAGGTTCAGTTATTCCTCAGTGAGTTGATGAATACCGGTACAATATAGTTGGAATTAATTGTTCGAACCGGCCAGAAAATACTGCTGGAGTTTTATTTTTTGGCTTCCCAAAAGATAAAAACCTTCCTCAGATTTGGATCCATAAACTCCGATGTGGGAATTATTATCAGAACTCAGGTTCTGACCACTTCAAAGAGAACAACCGCTCGGACCCTCGTTAATGTGGTGGGCTGACTTCACGCCAGAAAAACAGGAACTTTTGCCAGCAGCAGTTCTAACTATTTTGAATTTTAAAAGAAAGTCAAATGTGGAGGAGGACATCGCCACAGACAAGGAGACGAGAAACAGGAAGTTTTACATCAAACGTGACGTGAACGCTCGCTGTCATTAAAAGGTCTGAGCTGCTTACAGGCCGACAGCCTGAGATCAGTTTGTGATTCAGAGCAGAGCAGTTATTGAGGAAAAAATATAGACAGTCCATGTGCGATTTTGATTTCAGTTCAGCTTTAAAGGTCGTACCTCACTAAATTGTGACTGTTTGTGACTCATTGGTTAAAATGAATCCCTCAAAATTGCAACAAAATATGTCAATTTTTAGCTGCACCCTCACTGAGTGTTTATGACCAACAAGCTGTAAGGTTGTGTTTTGAGTGGCCAGTTAGTGAAAACTATGTTTGTGTGTGTGCACAGCTTTCGGAGTTCCCTTGCAGGTATCAAAATACAGCTATAGCAGCCTTAAGTTGGGTTGGCGATGCCAACCACGACTCTTAAACTATTTTGAGAGAAAAGTTCTTGCACAAATTTTTTGAACATGTTCAAAATTCAAGCAACAGGACTGCACACCATTGTGATTAATGTAAGGAAGTTGAGAACCCTGCAAAAGTTGCAAGACATTTGGGATACTCCCTCATGAATGACATTCGCTAAATACTTGCAGCACATTGAGATACTACCTTAAGTACCTGGGAGTCTTGTTTATGAGTGATGGCAAGATAGAGCAGAAAATGGATCGATGCAGTGCTGGGGGCTTTGCTCTGGTCTGTCGTAGTGAAGAAAGAGCTGAGTCATTGAGTCATGAGTCACTGAGTCATGGCAAAGCTCTTGATTTACTGGTCCTTCTATGATCCAACACTCACCTATAATCATGAGGTGTGAATAATGACCAAAAGAAACAAAAAAAGGAGGTCGCGGATGCAAACATGTAAAATAAGCTTCTTTCATAGGGTGGCTGGGCTCACCAGTAGAGAAAGTAAGAAGCACCATCATCCAGGGAGAGCATGCCATCAAGTCGCTGCTCTTCCTCATTGAAAAGAGTCAGCTGAGGTGGTTCAGGAACACAATCAAAATGCCTTCCAGTTGCCTCTTGCTGGAGGGTTTCAGGCATGTCCCTCTGGGAGGAAACCCCAGGGCAGATCCAGAACTTTCTAAAGGGAGTGTTCTGGGATCTTTCTGATCATTCTTGCACAAGTTTTAATTTTGTCAATTTGCATTTCTAAAACCAATGGATGTCATCTATATTTTTGTGCCTTTAATGCATGTTATGTTGATGTTTCTTAGCCAACAAAGACCAAAACACATAGTGCTTTGTGAGGAATGTAGTGTTTGAAAAGGCTCTGTTTTCAACCCTAACCCTTACCCAAACCCTTTTGCTCATCATACCTAACCTTTCATCTAAATCAAACAATGGAGAATGAAAGAAGGAGTGACTCATGGGAGGCTGCAGTGTGACACAGGGCATTCAAGAAGGTGATGAAAAGACAATGCTCTGATAGTCAACTCAAACACAAGCCTTTCAGACAATGATCTGGTTACTAATCCCCCATCTCTCCTCCAACTTCCTCACACAGAATTGTTATCTGATTGATAAGACTTGTGTAGGATAAAGCGAGTGCTTGTTGCAGGAGTATTTTCCAGGAAAAAACATTATGATTTTATTTATCTGACAGAAAAATAGAAGTTTTATTCATCACTAGTTAAAGATAAAAACAAGTAAAACGGACACTGCTGACTGTGTTCTCTTTCTGCAAAAGACATAGGGAATTTTTCATGTGCATTAGCGCTACTTTAACCATCTAACTAAAGAGGTTTTCAGTGCACATAATGAATCAGGTACTTGAGGTCACAACAGATCTACAGTCATACTAACATCTGCATGGAGCAAAACACACAGGCTGCGATGGCAACAAGTCTGATTGGTTTCTACTTGACTCTTGCATATTTGCAGCAGAAAAAAGCAAAACACCTGGATAGCATCTGCTTGAAGTAGCAGAATAATATTGCAATAAAAGCTGACTCATGACAAGTCTAAGTGCACAACTATTGTGGAGAAAAGTCTGTCTTATGTTGTGTTGCTGGTCACCTGTTTAATTCAATAATGACTTTCCATTTGGTTTGCAAGGTCATAGATGCACCAAATCTTTAGAATTGATGAGAGGTCTGGACTGCAGTTCCGCCAGTTTAGAACCCAGAGTGTTCTCAGACAAAGCCATCCATCTTCCTTCCTTCCTCCGGCTGCTCCCTCCTGCAGGGGTCACTACAGTGAGCAAAATCACATGAAAGATTCGGCAATTGTTTTACACCAGATGCCCTTCCTGATGCAACCTGGGCTGAAACCCGCAGACCCAGGATTACGAGACCACGGCACTAACCACCAAGCTATTGCACCTCCCAACAAAGCCATCCATTTGTGCAGGGTTTTGGGGGCGCTGGTGCCTATTTCCTGCAGACAGGTTGCAAGTCTATCACAGGGCTACATATAGAAAGCAATGATGTTGTAATGGATGTAGTATACAGTTTACCATTGTCATACTGAAATATGCAAGGTCTTCCATCAAATTCCTATCCATTGTGTGGATAGGAACATATGTTGACCTGTATAAACTGTTCTGCATTGATGGTGCCTTTCTAGATGTGTAAGCTGCTCATGCCATAAGCACTAATGCACCCCCATACCAGACTTTTGAAATGTGCGTTGATAACAGACAGGATGGACCCTCCTTTTTAAAGTATGGAAGGTGTGGTGGTCATTTTTTCCAAAAATAATTTAACATTTGGATTTCTCTGACCACAGAACAGTTTTCCATTTTGCCTCAGTCCATTTTATTGAACATTTCTGTATAGTGTTTACATATGGCTTATTTGTAAACTTTGTTTACAGACAATGATTTGTGGAAGTGGTCCTGAGTCCATTCAGTGATGTCCAGAACAGAATCAGACCTGTTTTTGCAGTTGCCCCTGAGAGCCAGAAGATCACAGGTATTTAATATTGACTTTCAGCCTTGTTCTTTGAGCTCAGCAATTTCTCCAGATTCTTGAAATCTTTTAATGATATTATGAACTGTAGATGATGGAATATTCAAAATCTTCCCAAGTTTCCATTGAAAATCATTATTCTTAAATTGTTTAACTATATATATCCAGTCTTCTTACTGACCTTTTGCCAATTAACAGAATTTGTTTCAAAATGCTGTTTCTTATTTGTACTACTGACTATTACAGACTTTTGTTGCAACTGTCAGTTTTTTTAGATGTGTTAATGCCATCTAGTTCAAAATTACCTTGTTTTTATGCAATATTCATTGCAGAAATTTGGTTTGGACTCACAAAAAATCTTTTAATAAACAGACTGTTAAACAATCTTACAATAAGTCAAAATAACTGTTGAGAGTTAAGAAAGCATCCTCATATCAGAGTTTTACTGCTGGAGCATTTCTGCACCACTCCATCTTTCTCCCCCTTCTCAGGCAGTGAGTATCTTACTCGGTCAATTCCTAATTTCCCCCCCATGGCCAGCAGAGATGTTAACATGAAACCTATCAAACCAACCCGAACAGTACGTGATGCTGTTGTACAAAAACACAGATCAACTCGAATCTACCCTGTGATTTGTCAAAACTTGATAAAACTGTCAAAAAGCACCTCAAAGCACAACACACATCACACAAGTGCCCCTTGTGTCTGTAATTCTAACCTGCTTCTTGTCTGTCTGATGGTCGTGTCACATACCACCTGTATTTTCTGCAGTCCTCTTCCTGGATATTTCTTTTTTTTTTTTTTTTTTAAAAAAAGCTTGAAATACAAAAAGTTCTTCTTTGTAATAACATATTATTGACCTCAGAAAACCTTCTAGAGCAGCGAAGATGAGACAAGAACTACAGCTGTTGGCAGTTAACAGCCTGATAGATGAAGGAGCGGCTCAGTGTGACTAATTTAAACTGATCAACACAAATCTGCTGTGCAATTTGTCAAAACTTGATAAAGCTGTCACAAACTACTTTTAAGTATTTTCTGTGTTTGTTTTTGTTTTGTGCCAGTAAATGGTGGCGTTCCATGTTCACATCTTTAACGCTTTCTGTCATCAATCAGTATAGTTCTTATAGTTCACTTTTTTTGGAAACAGTGCCTGGAAAATAACCCATATAAGTGAACGTACATTTTCCTCACCTTGCCAGATATCATGAAAGATGTATGTATTTCTCTATTTCATAAAGAGCACATTGACAAGCAGTTGTTCCTGTGTAACCTATAATCTGCCATATAATTATTATGATACGCACTGCACACTAATTCTAAACATATACATTAATTAGCCCTTTTAATGACATGAATTGTTTTATATTTTATGTCTTTATGTTTTGAGATGTTTCTCTTTTGTATCTATCTTTTTTGACTGCTGTTTTTAATAATCTTGTAAATTTACACTCTGGATGCCTCCTTTTAGGTAAAGGCATGTGCATTAGCCTTTGACTAAATCAGTTACATTTATATTTAACTTTAAATTTAAATGTTTATTATTGTGCACTGTCCTTTTTTATCTCTCACATAGTGTTTATTTTTAATGCCTTCATAGCATGGTCCGGGTCTTTTCTGTGCAAGTGTATGATTTAAACAGTATATGATCACTCCGCAGTTTTACTCTTCTACTGTTTTTGGGATTTCCCCATGACCCTTCAAAGCCTAGCAGAAGCCTGTCTCTGCAGGAACCTGGGCAAATGTGGTGAGAACACAGACACGTTCACTAAAACCCCTATTGTCCTTGGTTTGACCTGCACTGCTGAACCAAAAATTCATTTTAGTAGATATGCATCAAATTTGACCAGCCTCTGTGTACAAAAATATGTTGCTCTAGAAGTATCAAATATTTTAATTTTTGCTCAGTTTTGGTAACTTTAGGAAAATACATCAAATTTCAGACTGAAAGAATGACATTTAAAGTATTCTTTTGTGCTGTCAAACATTAAACCCAGTCAAATTTGACATGAACAGTATGTAAGTTTGAAAATATAAAAAAAGGAAAAATTGTTTGTGAAATGGAGTCGTAAAGCAGTGAAGATTCACTCAGTTACAGTAAGAATTTACTTTAAAAAAAATGGGTCAATAAATTGTATTCAACTTCAGTCAACTTGTACTTGCAGAAAAACAACTATCTAGGTTGCGAAAAACAAATGGAAAAATAAAGAACAGATAAACAACAGAATAAATGCTGAATCAGCATTCACTCGATAAATAAATAAATCTGCAAAGTTTAGAGAACAGAAAATGCAACCCGAGACTGTCAAGAACTGCAACAACAAAATGTGATTTTATGATTTGAGTGTGTGTTGCAAATATGAACAGGGAGATTAGAGAGTTGGGGATTCAATTCTGACAGCTCTGCACCAAAAATCATCTGTACATTTAGATTTACTTTTATTTGTCTATAAAGCATTAATTCTCCAAATGTGGTTGCTTAAGAACCCCAAAATTAAACCCATTTTATGCCACTGGCACAGCTTCAGATGACTCACATTATTAATGTTCAGAATTTTTCCCATCATGTACGCTGCTGTGTCAGACAAGGTCCAACAAGTTGAAGGTAAACAAACATGTTACATAATTTGAGAGAATCATGGCATGGCTTGATAGAAATACACTCAAATCATTAAGGAGCTTTGCCACCGAGGTGGAAACAAAAAGCAATGTGTTCAACAAACTGTGAATTTATAATAAAACTGTCCATTTTTATTTCACATAAATGTACGTTTAAAAGAAAGAAGGTCAAAATGTGCACTCAAAATATACTTTGACATTTCTTTTAAAGGTAGTAAAGTTTGATGACACATACGCAGCAATGTCACAGAAGGCAGAATGTTGGCTTATGAATGCCAAACGTAAACACAAACAGCAGGGAACCTGATTTCAGGTTTACCATCTTAGTGCAAAGATGGACTCCATCTTTTCTGACAAAGAAACTTGGCTCGTTTACTTTTATTTTGTAATGGGGAACACATCTGTGCATGGAGGTGGGAAAACGAGACTGTGACAACCTTCTACAATGTCACATAATGAGAAATAAACTCACAAAAATTTGGCTGTCAGACTGCTACGACATACCATTACAGTTAGATTACCATTTCAGGTCACAATCATACAGATGGGAGCTTTGCATCATTGACTCTGCAGCCAAGCACATCCACCAAATGTCTTACTAAATGCCTCTCAGACCGGAAAGTAAATCACTTAGGTGACCTGATTCTGCTGCAGAGTTCAAAATCTGAAAAAAACTATTTTATTTTACATACAAATTCATGTGATTGCATACTTTTCTGTTGCATTTTTTGTTTCTTTTTTTTTTTCAAAACAGTTCATGTCTTTTTCTGATGCTTTCTAATTTAACAAAAAATGCTTTTGTCATCCAGCATGGTTTGGCTGCACAGCTTTCATCAGAGGATATTAAACTGGTGAGAAAAGCTGAGAGAATGTGGTGGGTTTTGAATGTGATTGCCAAAAGAGAACTGGCATGAGCAGAAAAAAAAATTCAGTGCCACAGGAGGTTAGCAGCCTTCCTCTTCAATCTCATTTGTAGTGAAGAAAATATCCTCCATAATTGGTAAGAGATCACTAAGGTGCAAAACAGAGCCACAGAATACTTTCACAATCTGTAGAGGAGCTAAGAATATCCCATAATGGCGGACTTTTATTGTGTCAGAGCTCTTTGACATCCTGTCTTATCTTGGACATGTTTCTATGCATTTTGAATTTGCACAAACAGCCATGACAGGATTCTGCAAGGAGAAACAAACCTATCAAATTTACATTTACAGGAATGATCAATAAGATCTAATACAATTACAATAAAAGGATAGGTGTTTTGAATTTAAAGTCCTAGCATGCATATCGCTGGTGTCTTTTACTCAAGAGTTTTAAACTACAACAATCATGATGAGAAAGGACGGATATAAAACCATTTTGGTCACACCTTGTAAAATGACATTATGACAGTCATACAATATTATGAGATCTTGCAAGATGTGTAGCACTCGGAGAATGTTTTGATGTGTTGATGATGAACATCAGTACAGTGTACATTTCTGAGACCTGAGTTTGATGCCATTTTTTCTGATACCTGAGGATGTCCTAAAATGTACACTGTGCACCAGATTTAGCTCAAAATTTAGCTCTGTAAACCTGACTGAGTTAGAGCCATTTTTAAGGTCGATTAGGCGGTGGGATCCATCTTGAACATGGTTGAAACCAAATGTTAACAAGTTTTAGATGTACAGTACTTCTGATCATTTTATCAAAATGCATCCCGTGGATCATGAGATATTTTGCTAACAAACAGAGCTGACACTAATAGTTAATGCAAAAGTTTTAAAAAACAGATCTCACTCGATCTCTTTGGGGTTTAGAGTATGTGTTAGGAACAAGTCTCAGTTATTAGCACACCAAATTGTAACACAGCGTCTGTAAAAATAGCTGAATATTGGCCATTTTTCTGTATGCTAAGTCTGCTAAGCTGTGTCTGTCATCTTGAATGTGACTGACTCCAAAGGTTTCTGAAAGTTTCCTTTAAATCTGTTCAATGATTCATGAGATGTTTTGCTAAATGTACAGACAAATGAACACACACACACAGGCACAGGCAAAAACATTATTGCTTTGCTTTTACCTCTGTTAGTGTGTGGTAATGAAGGTTCGGATTACTAGCATCGCATCAGTGTTTTAGAAATCAATAGAAAAGGCATAGTTTGATTTGTCTCCAGAGGATTTTGAAGTAGAATCCCAGGTCATGTCTAATTATAGACTGTATGCATAGGAATGTGTATTCTACTTGTTTTTAACCATTTTATCTTTCCAAACAAACCTACAAATGTTGACATGAAGACTCAGCAATTTTTTCTACTCTAAAAATAAGATTAATCACACACTTTTGAGTTCAAGGAGACTTTGGCTTCACCATGCAGAAGATGTTCTATTTTCAGAGGATGTGCACTAATTAGGCTGTGAATTGCAGCACTTTTTGTGCTTCTGTGATGGTGAGACTGGTTTCCCCCAGGCTTTAGCTCAGCCTCATATCTCAGACGGTATGGAACATTTATGAGTTAAAGCTGCATTTATACCTCGTTTTAATGTAAAATATTTGTAATTCCCAGGTTCTGTTGGGGAAGTGCACCAAATCTCTGCTTCAGACACATATATGACACCCTAATAAACTGCTGTGCACCAAAGCACCTTTTAGTGTTTACTTATGCTGTAATCGCTGAAACTAGAACATTTAGCTTGAGCTGTTTGTTGAGGAGTTATTGGAAAGCAAAACACTTTCAGATAACATTACATAAAAATTTGAAGTTTCTTATTGTATTGAGGCTTAATTGTTTTTTGCCTAGAAGTTGCTGTAAAAAATTACCATTAACTGACTGTGAATGTTAACATTTTGGATTTTCTTGTATTTTTTTTTTTTTTGACAATTCAAACAAAATCTATTTTTCTACACCTATAGTCTTTGAGTGCTTGTTTAAACATTTACTCTCAAACACATACTGCACATGTTGAAGGCAATGTGGGTTATAGTTTTGACCAAAATAAAAACATTTTAAAATCCAAACTACAGATTTGCAATTGGTGGAAGGCCGCTCTGCTTAAGCCAAACATTATTTACGCTTCAAAACACACGATTGGTTCAGTTGCTCTCTCAGTTCAATTAACTGCAAACTGATGCAACATCCTCCATGCTTTAATCTCCTGAGCCTGATGCAACGTGAGCTTTTCATCAAATGTTTTGAAGAAACATCAAGCATTTGATGTTGATCAATGTAAAGGTAAATCAATAATTCATGATAAAGACTGAGGATGTAGCTTCTCAATTGGTTTATATTTTATGTCTCTAGTAAATTAGCAAGCTAATCTAAAGGCATATATATGCTGAACTAAATGTTAATTACCAAACATATAAGGTAAATAGTGTCTGTGGTACACACCATAATGGTTTTGGTGTGTTTTAAAGTGTTGCATTTTTCGTCCTCTCAGTAAATAGATCTGAAGTGTTAAAAAGTAAAGCAATGAAATGTTGAGCCAAAAAAAGCTGGCAAAGAAATCAGTTGCGCTTATGCCTTTTAAGTCAGGTTATAAAGGGGAAGTGAACAGATGAGCCTAAATTATGTGTTTGATTTGGATTTTATTAGTAAACAGATTCATAGACAATCTGGGAGTGGTTAGACGAACACACAGAATTTTGATTCAAGATTATATTACACAAATAAAACTAAACAATCACAATAATTGCAGACATTTTCCAACAGAAACAATTAAAGAAGAATGTGCTGTTTGTAGCAAACTAATCAGTTATGAAGGGCAAACGTTCAGGTTTGTTTCTTGTTCATGTTGCTCTTTATTGTATCACTTGATCTGATTCCATTGTTGACCATGAACAATTGTGATGAACCAAGCAGTCAAGGACAAAAGTACAAAGGATGAAGCCAAAAAAAGGTTTTATTCTAACACAAAAATTCAAATTAACCTTCAAAAAATGTCAAATTTATAAAAATGGGTCCTTAAAAAAAAGGTAAAATGAGCAAAAATTGGTAACAAAGAAATTAACTCATATATATATTAACACAGCAAGTCAAAGGAGAATAATAGCCGTAATTAATTTTCTGTGATAAACACCTGATTAAAAATGCATAGAAAAATATGAATAATACTATTATTGTAAAGATCCCAGGTACATTAAAAACTATATGAAAAAAGTACACAAATACAAGTAAAAATAACAACACATTCAAAATATATTATTAAACATATGAATATAACAACATGTGAAAATCTGTATATTTTAAGACTCAAAAACTTCTGTTCTGTGGAACTGTAACTCTGACTGACTTATCTTACTTAATTAGAAGAACCAAAATATTAAATATGTACCTACCGCTGTGCCTTAAGCAAGAAAAACAATAATGAGGCATGAAACACATCAGTGAAAGGACTTTTCTCACTCTGGCCACCCCTACAAAATAAATTCTGGCTCTGCTACAGACTTGTAAAGAAGAATTACTGGCACCAGTCAGGAGTCTGGCCACAGACCTTTGTAACAGCTGCAGATGGGACCACAAAAACTGATTGGTACCAAAATACAAAGATTTAGAATAACTCAACCATAGAGGTGATTCAGTCAGCTGTCTTCACATCTTTGCCAAGAAGAATGAATTTCCCCTTACCAATGTTGTAAAACTAAAACAATAAATAACAGCTCTTCACCACAAATCTGATGTGTATCTGATCATATTTCTAATTCTAATCAATCACTGGCACAAATTGAAAGAAAATGACTGTATTCCATGAGAAAAAACTTTTTCTACTAATCTTACTGACATATACTTACTATCAATAACTTTACAACTGTTGTTTGCCATCTAGTTGTTCAGCCTATGAACACACTTGGTATAACAAGTTATAACATGTTTAAAATGAACTTGTAGAAGACAAAGCCTAAGGCAGACATACACGGTGTGATTAAAACAGGCCCCTAAAATGGTTCCTTGAGGTACTCCGCCAAAGATTATGGCTCCTTCAGAGAATATTCTCCATTTAACAATAAAAAAATTCTGGCTTGTTAAGTAAGAAATAAACCATTTGGGAAATGGTACTCTGAAAACCAGGGCTTCAAAATAACTGAAATGGTGCATTTTCTGTTTTCTGAAGACAAAACTTTGAGGAGGACAAATAATGTTTCTGTGCTAGCAGAGGCCCTAAAACCATGATGGTATTACTCTCTGCAAACAAACCTCAATGTAGACTCTTTTAGAGTTTTGAAAATTGGTCACTAATTATTCAGACCTGATTGGTCAAGATTTCTGTGTGCATGTTGGAAAAGTTGGACTGTTGCTTGCTTTAAAGTGAATAGTATGATTATATTAGAAGGAATACTTTTAATTTATGTAAGTGAGAGTCCTAAAGTTGCTAAAATGGTGTCAGTAAGAGAGGTAGTTGTGTGAAAAATTGCATCAATAATTTGGACTGACTTTGTATCATTGCAAAAAAGGCACAGAGGATGAAACTGAACATTTGATCATGTGAGAGATCAAATCCTTACAGATGGTGGTAGTCAGGTCAGGACAGGAGAAGGTGGCAGGATTGTGATCAGCTTTAATTGTTTGGAAAAAAGCACTTTTGGAATACAAGCGTCTTTGGGTTTGATGGAAGCAAAATAATTGGCTCTTGCAAGTTTTATGGCCTGCTGACAGTTTGTCAGGCAGCTTTTAAGTATCTCACATGAGAGCCGAAGCCCATCTCTTCTCCAGTGACATTCAGCTCTTTAACTGCAGGAGAGAATGAGTGTCACTGCTCAGCCATGACTGTGCTCTGGCTTCTCTCAACCTCTGATGTGTCGCTGAATTCAAGATATCTCAACAGATTGAATTAAACTCAGCCATCAGTTGGTCTGAGTTCATTTGAACGGGCTGATGGTTAATAATGTTGCTGAACAAAAAAGGCTCCTTACAGGCTGAGAATTTGTTCTAGTAAAAGCTTTTTCACAACAAACATAGCAAATGGGAAACTGGGGACAGAGGGCAGTAGCAGCGCAAAGAACCCAATACATCAGTGGTTGGAGGAAAGAAAAGGAGATAATCCTGCTATTTGTGCTTACTGCCGAAAAGCAAAAAGGGATGACAATGTTTTTGCCCGTTACTCTGTCTGTTGTCTGTGTGTGAGTGGGTAGGCGTGTGTGTGCGTGTGTGTGTTTGTCTCTCCATTAGCAAAATATATCAAAAACCACTGGTCGAATTTTAATGAGGCTTGCAGAACTTATTCATTGCATGGACATCTACAACTAATTAATTGATTCAAGATGACTGTCACAGCCACCTGATATTAAAAACAAAAAAAGCAATAACTCAGTCATTTTTAGAGATATTGACCTAAAATCTGGTGTGGTAGTAGCTGAGACCATCCCCCAACACATATACTGAGGGCCAACAGACTGAACAAGATCTTTGTGTAAATTGTGCCATTAAATATTTAGAGTCAACTATGTCTCATGAACCACTGCAAAGATTTTAATGAAACTTTCAGGAAATAATCATTGAATATCCATCTAATACTGATTCACTTTTGAAGTCAGTCCAATTCAAGATAGCTACTACAGTTAATTACCATTAGTCGACACACAAATGGCCTTAATACAATCAGTTCTGTAAACATTGAGCTAAAATTTGATGTGGTAGTAGCTGAAAGTCATTCACAACACAAATTCTGACCATAACATCTGGTGATATTGCATTTGATTGCACATAAATGTTGTTTTTAAGGCTTGACCAAAATGTCAACAACTCTGTTATTTCTCAACATAAAATGATCTTAGTCTAAAACTCAGGCAATATGCTTTCCTAGACATTTAATTTACAAAATGTTTGAACTCCTCAGTTAATTGCACTGCTCAGTAAAGTTGGAGGCATAAACAAATCCTAAGATCTGGACATAAGGTTCTATAATTAAGTGGGAGAGGTCGAACTCGTTAATCATTGCACTGAAATTAGAAAAAGTGATTGATCAGAACAAGACTCTTTTAAGATGAATTTTCTATTAGTTTGAGCTACAAGAAAGGGGATTGACTCAGCTGAGAAGATACACCTTGTCATTTAATTGCATGCTTTTAGAAAGACAACACCTAACAACACATCTCATAATCCAATTTGTCTAATCAGTGCAGACATTGATGTGTAAACAGGAGCACATCTTGCCTTTATGCCTAGTTATCACCTTTTGTTCAGTGGGGAAAAAGAAAGGGGACTCACTTACAGACATAACCAAGATGACAGGAGGGATTTAGTGCTTATTTAGCTAAAAATAAAAGGAAAAAGGTAGGCAGAAAGTAGGAACAGACTGTTAACAAAGGGGAAGGGCTGAACAGCATGAGGAAACAAAACGGCACAAGAGCCTGACAAGTAACTAGGGCAAGGTGGCAGGTATAGAGTACTCTGGGGATAATCTGGAGACAGGTGAAGGAGAGGGAGTTGGTGAGAACCATAGGGAAGGTCTGAGGACATCTGGTGGGTGGATGGAGAGCAACACTGGTGAAAAGGTGGAATCTGTACAAGGCTGAGATGTTTTTCCATCTGGAGTGGGTTGTTGGGTTGATTATGAGTCCTAAGTGACACAAATGGTGTCTTTAAAGTAACTATTTACTTGCCTTTCGCCCACCCTTTAGAGGGTGTTGAGCCTGTTGAATGATTATCATTGGTGTGAAGTGAATAAAACCCCTGTTCTTTGTATCACCTTAAGTCAAAAATAGGACCTCAGCTGTTAAAAGGGTTGTCCAATAGTGTGAATGCTGAGTCACCATTCATATTTCAAAATGTTCAGATAGTTCATGATATTATAGCTATGATGTTTGGTTTTTGTGACTGTATTACTTTTTGAAATATTTACCTTTATTTGCATTTTTTTCTCATTTAAATGAATGAAGAACTCTTGGAATTGTTTACAAATTTTATGCTCTTTGAAAACTTGCTTAATTTTTAGCTCATGTTTTGCTAAATTTGAGTTTTAGTTATTTTTTTGCTGGTTTAAACTTTTAGATACTGTTTTGTTCATTTTAGCTGCTGGTTTGCCAATAGTGACTTTTAGCTTCTGTTTTTCTAAGTTTAGGTTTTAGTTACTGCTTTGATGGTCTTAGCTTTTAGCTACTGTTTTGCTAATTTTACCTGTTCATGTGTCTGTCTATTACCAAAATATCTGAACCAGTGAACAGACTTTGAAGAATCTTTTAGGAAATAATCTGATGTAAAGCTACAACTGATTAACATCTGAAGTACATTCTATTCAAGATGGCCACCACAGCTAATTGACATTAGCCAACACAAAAATGGCTCCAACTCATTCAACTTTACAGATACTGAGCTAAAATTTGTGTGGTTGTAGATGAGAGACATTCACAACACATACTCTGAGTGTGATACCTTGCAATATCACTTGTAAATGTGCATAATGTTTTTTTTCAAGATTTAGGCAAAATGGCTAAAACTTTGTCCTTTCTCAACACAAGATGTTCTCAGTTTAAAACTCTGGCATGAAAAGCTGCAGGCAATATGCATTCCTTTAGGGAATGTGAGGCCTGAAATTATTTCTATCTTACAAAGATGCTCATTTCTTTGAAACAGAGTTGATGCTTTGCAGCTCAGTAAATTGCTTTTATGGGGACAACTGTTCTTGCTTTTTTCCATCTCAGGCTAAAAGGTTTATTTACAAAACATTGAGCAAATTTCTAAATGTGATCTGTCTGTGGGTGCTTTTTGTTTCCTTTTTTGCTTTCTTTTCAAAAGATGCACATTATTTTACTTTTTTCCATTAAACAGTTCAGAAACAAAAAAAAAACATGGTGTGTAATAAACAAAGATTTTGGGATGTCCTCTTGTCCTTTCAGAACTTTCACACAAAAATGTCTGGCAGCAACCTTAGGGTTTAAGTAAATGGCCTGTCACATATGCTCTAAATAACACCAAACAGCAAATATGAAATCAGAAATCAAATGTTTTATGTTTTTTTAAAATGCGGCTGCATTAACTGGAGTGATGTCAGTAATCAAAATTACACTGGTATTAGAATACTAACTTTAACAGCCAGAACCAAGTCTAACACTGATTAACACAGTGAAAACAGGCTAATCCACAGGAGGTAAGAGAAGAGCTTTTCTTCAAGCAGACAGCTCCAGTTTGAAGTGATTAATACGTGCAAAAGGGGGAAAAAAACATATGATGGATTAAGAGAGCTGCCAAGAAAATAACTGGCAAGCCTGGAAGAGAAACAGGAACAAATCAAAGACTTGAATATGCTACAAGAACTGTAAGACTGCAAGGGGCAAATTGATGGAATTAAGATCTGAAGGGAGATGAATGAACTCTTTGCCTCCAGTTTTAGTCATGCTTCCCATGTCCACCAAGTGCCCTCTGTGTTTTCCCTCAATCTGTACACCTGACATCCTCCCAGCTGCTGCCCATTAGCTCATTAGTGTTGGTCAGAAGGGCTCTTCTTCCTGTGTCAGATGGATCTTTCTGTTGTCCTGTTGTTGTTTCCGCTTTAACAAATGGAACTCAAAAGCAAACTAATGTTTTGTTTTGTTAAGATTTTCTAATTATTATTTACCTAGTAAGTAAACCACTGACATTTTTTGATCTTTTTGAAAAATAAATCAGTATCCAACTTGAACTGAAGGGGTTGTCTGGGACTTGAACCTAGATGTCTAAATCCTGGACAACCCCCCAGTTCTTGTTATATCTTGTCTTGAAGCATCAATGATATAACACAAAGGTGATCATCTTCTTCAGATCTCAAGGAGCTAAAAGAAAAATTTTACCATAGTATATATTTATTGAAAGGTGTTTGATAAAGCACAAAACATGAGGCTTTGTGTGGCTTCATGGTGGGCTTAAATCCAAAATAACAAGCAAAACAGAAATATCTTAATATTATTCACTTACCAAAATAACCAAAAGACAGTATTTGACCTTCCTAACTGACATAAAGAAAAGTGATGTGCATAATAAATGGAGCCCATCCCGACAAACGCTTGACAACTACTGTATGTTCAAAACTGAAGCTTAAACAGCTAGGCCAACATAAAAAAGGTGTGATAAATGGTATTCTCGCTGCAGCAGCGCCATCTTAAGCCAGCGTCCAGCTCTTCACCTGGCCTGCCAATCAGAGCTTGGTACCTGCACATTTGAATTTACATTATTGCACACACAACAGCAAGTATAAGATTCATCAGCTTACATAGTTTTGATGTTTATCGCATAATTTACATGCATCAATTTGTGAAAATTGTTTGTCAAGCAAAAAGATTAGCTTTAAAGGCTGGCGTCAAATGGTAGAGCTGCTTGTTGGATGGTTTCTTCGATGTATGCAGCTACATACATTTTTACAGCATAAACATTTGGCAATGTGTAAATGAAAACATGCTAAAGAACACATCCTATAACATATAAAACAACAAAAAACAAATTGTATTAATATTCAAAGTGCTTCTGATTCCATTCATGTTCAGCCTGCAGCTTCTGCTGCAGCAGCAGTAAGGAAACACTTGACTTCAGCTGCAGGCTGTCAACAGGCTGTCACGCAGGCTGAATCTGAGTCCGTAACTCACTCACCCCCACACTTCAAAATAACCTCTTTCCTTCACTCCATCTTTGCCTCCTCCTCCTCTGTTAGTTCCACTTCAGTGCATGTCTGGCAGTTCTCCTGTCTGATGTGCCCTCTATTATGTAGGCATCAGGCCAAGATGCAGGCGTTATTGTGAGACATTCCTCAAGGTACTGATGTGAGTCAGGCTGACAAGGGCGTCCTGGTTATTTACAAGAAAAGATATTGCTTTTCAGCTTCCCGGTGTCAGTCTCAATGGGACGCAGATAGGTTTTCTGGGCTGTGTTTACTTTCTCTTCAGAGGTTGATGGCAGCCTGGACAGGAGGTTAAAGTATTTGTTTCTGTCTGCATGTCGCAGTGAGTGCTTAACTCGCTGACAGGAAGTCACACAGTTTATTCTCAGGTCATTCTCTTGTTAACATCTTGCATGGTAACCTTTGGCTTTTTCTCCAATGTCAACAGCATTAAAGACAATAATACTAAATTAATTTTAATGTTTCTTTCATTATGACTAACTGGACATCTTTCCTCACAGATTTTATGTCCTTTGAAAACTGCATCATAGAATTCAAACCTGTTTAGAATAAAAAAAGTTTATTTCTGATATAAAGGATATCATTATTAAAAATGCACTGACCTTAACAAAGCAATAATTTGCAAGGAACTGTGACACATTTTGAATAATGCTGTACGTCTCTTTGCTATACAGCTAAACATTTAAAGGACATTTCTCATATCAGGCCATAATGACAACCTTCCACCTGGGAATGTTCTGCAGCAGCCTGGGGAGGGCCGTGGTCAGAGCCGTCATTAAAAAGGCTTTAATGACTGTCTCAGGAAACCATTATCTTTCTGCAAGTGATTAATTAAAACTTAATCTATTCCTTCAACCCCTTATTATCACTATTAAATTTCAGTATGACATTGGGCAGCACTGGGAACTTGCACAAACATTAGCGCTTACTGGAGGAATAAACAACACAGAAGGAAGATGAAATAAAACTGAGGAGGTCGTCAGAAAAAAAACTGCTTTAATTTTCCTAAAAAGCTGAAAATAGATCCATTTATATGTTGGAAAAACATTTTTAAGCAGGTATTTAACAAGTTTGTTTACAAATTTACAGTTTTCCTCCAAGAACTGACAGACTCGTCCTCCTGACTGTGGTATGTATTTTACATGAACTCTGATCATTTTCCCATTACTGTTATTTAATATGGAGCTTTTTTGTATCTCTAATTGTTAGAAACATAAAGACACTAGCCTTGTTGTGCTTAAAAAGAGGTTTAGTTATGAGTAGATATCTTCCCTTTTATTTGTAGTTAAAGACTTTTCAGATTCATTGACAGAAGTGTCAGAATCAGGAAACTTGAGACTTCAAATGACAACACAGGAAACAAAAAGCTAATAAAAGTAGTTTTCCTTTAACAAATTCATACCACCCACAGCTTTGCGTGCCTGAGTTTTAAACAATGATTTTGTGTGATTTATTTGTGCTCAGTGTGGTGTTAGGGATGACTCTAAGCTACTACCTCCTCAGATTTTGGCCTCAAGACCTGCTCATTCTCAAACCTCACCATCCGTCAGAGCAGGACACCGGGACCTCGCTATTAAGGATGGAGGCAGTCAGGGGCGTGTGGCAATGCGTTCAGCAGGTAGCCAAGCCCAGATTAGAGTCACATCAAGAAGGCAACCTGTTGTTGGACAAGGGACAGAAAGTTACAGTGCTTAGATGTGAGCCCCAAGGAGAGTGACGGACAGGAGAATGAACAGCCACCTGTCCTCACTTTGTCCTGGATGAATAACGGTGGTATTCTTGTCGCTTTGTTCAGCAGCGTGTTTTGGATCCTGTCTATACCTGGCTGGTACCTACTGCTGGCTCGCAGACCCTCACAAGCTTTCAACTTGTCTTCACTCAGTTGAAATAAACCTCCATAACTTATGACTAAGTCGGGCTAAGTTGGGATGAGAGACCTAGCTCCAACCAGGATAGGCTTTTGTTAATACTGATCACTAGTAAATGAAACTTTTATTCTAAATGACATTTTCACCACACATTCTTTGGACTGTATGTTTGTGAAAAAAATCTTTCAAAGTGTTGGTGAGTCGAGGTCTTCCTTTGAACTTTTGTCAAAACACTGCACTCATTTTACCATACAAAGAACTGTTGGATGTGGTGGAAGAGTAACAGCTGTTTTTATGAAATACAGGCTATTGGTGAGCATGAAACAGATGTTTTCTGATTTTAGTGAGACATTACTTCCTTTCAACAAGAACCACTCAAAGCAATTAACAACAAAGATTGTTTTGCCATTCAAAGTCTCAGGTAAACATAGGTTATTAAAATTCATCCAGTGGTTTATGAGATTTTGTTTTTAACAGACAGACAAAGCCTTCATGAGACAAAGTCTTTTATGAGACAGGCAATAATAACCATAAAACTATTAAACAATTTCTGATCAATATTTCTTTCAATAATGTCTTTATTTTCCTTACAAAATCACATTCATGCTCATGAGTTGAACCAAATATAGACATCAGAGAAACAATTTGTTCTCTGATAAACAGTTTTCTCATTCTTTCCTATCATCATGCTCAGCATAAAATTGTTTTTGACTGTTTGCCATTTGTCAAGTCAAACATACATCTTGTTAAACACTCATTGCTTTTGCGTCGTAAGCGTAACATATTTATTTCTGCTATAATAAAAAAGCGCACAATTTTGACAGAGAAAACAGAGTGCTGTGATTTTGAGAGAAAATATTAAAACTATCAACTTTCAGTCATCATCTCCCTGCATTAACCTAATTAGATAGCAGCTATATCAGACACAACCTGATGAGTCGTTTTGTTCTAATTCTCTCTGCCTCCAGACTGTAATTACTTTTGAAGTGATTGCCCGTGGATGCTCATCTTTAGAAGCACTGCTTCCAGCTTCGCAGTGACTACTTTAGCAATGCATTTAACATTGATTGTCAGTTGTTTTTTTTATTATTTGACCTTTTTTTTTGCTCATTCAGATTAGATATCTTATTTAAGAGATGAGAAGTTTTGTTACATTATTGTTTGTTGTATATTGCACACTTTTTTATTTTTTTAGTTAGTTGAGTTAAACACATAGAAATGATAAATATCACATGAAATGAATCACGTGTGATTCTTTAATGGATTTCCTGTATGAGAAATTCTTAACTGTTCTGTGTTTGTATTTGTATACATGTGTTTGTGGGTCTGTCTAATAGCATAATATCTCATGAACCACTGCAGAAATCTGAAAACTGCTAAGAGATTGTGCAAGAGCTTTGTTTTATTTTTTTGCCAAAAACTGTTGGAGTCAATTTTGTGTATCTGTTAACAAAAAAACTTGTGAACCACTGCATTGCACACATTTTAATGAAACTTTCAGGAAATATTCATTAGATGTATATTTGCAACTGATTAACTTTTGTATTAACCCAGTTAAGGATGGCCGCCACATACAACAGAGCTTAGAAAAAACAGAAATAATTCAGTGAATATTACAGTTATTGTGCTCAAGTTTGGTGTGGTTGTAACTGAGAGTCATTCACAACACATATTCTGAGCCTAAGATTGAACATAACCTCTTTTTTTCTTTTTCTTTTTGGCTATACTTCTATCATTTCTCAACATAAGATATTCTTAGTCTAAGGCTGTATTCACGCCTGATAGTCTGCCTTGTTTTGGTTGTATTTACCCAAAAGGCCCTGTGCTATAGTCCACTTCCTGCTTTTGGAGCGGTCTCCGGTCTGCTTGCATTCACATATACATTCGAACCGTGCCAGAGTTCACGTCAATCGAACCGAGACCTAGGTTTTTAGGAGGACCAGAGTTCGCTTTTTTGGTCCGCATCAGAGTTCAATTGCACATTCACACCTCCCCAAACGAACCGGACTTTCTAGGCAAACGAACTAGAGTTCGATTAAAGCGGATTAAACAGGGCTGGTGTGAATGCATGCTAAAACTCTGGCATGAAATGTGACTGGTAATGTGCATTCTCTTAATGAATGTTTAGCCTTTCATTTTACTGGAAAAAAAAATATATTAAGCTGAGGCCAACACAATTCAGTTTTCCTTTTCCACAAGGATTTTGACCTGCTGCAGCTGTTGAACATACTGCCTGCTCTCAACTTTTTACTTTAAAAAAAAAAAATCTTCTTATGCAAAAAACAAAACAAAACAAAAAATAAACACATAAACAGATACTCATTTTCATCTCTGCAGTTGATTGAAGTTTAATTCTGTTGAATAAAGCCATTTTAGAATATGGGGAAATATGAACTCTAATCGTTTTCTGTTAATATTACTGCTGATGCTTTCTGTATTAATAAATGCCTTCATTCATTCCCCGTCCCCCCTCTCACAGCCTTCTTCTCCTAGAGGTGTTTGACAGACAGATATGCAAAAGGAATGTGACAACAATCAATAATTCCTGAAAAAAGTCTCAGACTTTTTCTTCAATCTTTGGGACACGGAAACCTCCCCTATGCCTGCAGGTCAAAGCTTAATCAGATTAAACAAGGCAAAGGAACAGGGACAAACATGATAACGACTGACTGCATCTTCTTCAAATAAAACGAACAGTCTGCAGTTTTATCATTCTGAACACATCAATTCTGTCTTGCAGAATCTTTTCATGAACAGTGTTTAAACGGTGGATTTTCCTTGGACTGGCTCAAACAGCTCAGAATGAATCACTGTACTCTAAATGCTGTCTGACAGGAACACCTCATACTGATGTGGAAATGGGTTTAGTTAAGATCACTGTAGAGGCAGGGGAAGAAACCAGAGAAATCACAGATAAAGCAAAGATAAAAACTGCAGAAGGTGTTTTATAAAAGTGACCACTATGTGACAGAGAATAGCTTGAATAGACTGAAGTGAGCCTGGCTCAGAGTAAAATTCTTTGTCTTCTAATCAGAAAATCAGCCCACGGCTCTCATACACCAACAGTGTTCTGCTTGGGTAAATCTAGTGACTATGGTGGGAAAAAAAGTCTAAAAATCTGCCTTTGTAGTTTAAAAGTAATCACTGAAAAATGTGTGTAAATTTTCTGTGACTTCTCCCTGAAGGCAACAAACAAACTGGCTTCAAAGAGTAACAAAGACCAGCTTTATTTTACTTTCAGGCTTTTTAAATCTATTTTACCACATTAGTTCAGGGCTATTTAGCTCCAAAACACAATTACTTAAATTCACACAAAGGAATCAGTCCTTTGCTGCTGGGTAATAAACTTTTCAAAACTTTAATATTTTGCATTTACAATT
>JAOXNZ010000030.1:4358798-4368857 GCA_028566095.1 Kryptolebias brasiliensis | reverse complement strand
GACACAATTATGAAATTAAACCTAATTCAACAGGGAGATCAGCTCTTTGAGGACACTCAAGTTGCTGAGGTAATTATGCATCCTAAATGAAAAATTGCTATGACTCAATGGTGTCTTAAATCCTCACAGAAGAGAGAAGGATAAGTAACCGTTCCCTTTTTCATTAGATGCCTGTCTGTGACTAAAGACAGGAATCCGGTCAGAGAAAATGATAAAATTTAATTGGAAAAGATGTAATAAGTGATAAACAAAGGCAGAATATTTAAAATCCCATTGAAAACTTGATGCTTTTAACTTTAGTAGAGTTCTATTAAAGTGAGCAATCATTTATATTCTGAACACTACAGGAAACTGAATGAAGTGATGTCTGTTACTGACAACCCATCACATTACAAACAATTCACCTGTTTATCCCTTCAGTTTTTATTATTTTTATTAAAAAGTGGTTCTATCAGCATGAAGGGTATTATTTCATACACACCTCTTTGTAAAGGCAGTTCTGAGTGAAAAGGAAATGTCACTAAAAAAATATTATTGAAGGCTGATTGTGACAAAAAAAAAGCAGTAATTACATGCTAATCAAGTCATAGATAGATAGATAGATAGATAGATAGATAGATAGATAGATAGAAGCCATTGTAGAGTGGCCGGGCTCAGCCTTAGTAACTAAATATCCTGGTAGGAACTTCAAGCAGAGCCGCTGGTCCTCTGCATCAAATGGAGTCAGCTGAGGTGATTTGAACGTCTGAATAGGATGCCTCTGGAACACCTCCTTCAGGGGTGGGGGCTTCCTGACATTTCTGGCAGGTTGAAAGGAAAGGTACCCAGAATGCAGACTAATAGTTAAAAAGAAAACTTTTGTAATTTATTTACAAAATAATCAAAACAAAAGGCTGACGAGGCAGCAACTAAAACTATATGACAAAAACGTACAAAAAACAGGATTGCTAGAACACGAGGGGTGAGACACGAGGAGAACCGGACAGCACATGGAAGTGAAAATGAACCAGTAGAGAAGTGAAGATGATGAACCAGTTTTAAAGGCAGAGGGTGATTGTAGGTGGATACAAGCAACTGATAAGAAACAAGGGACAGGTGTGGGTGGTTAAGGCAGAAACATCTCCTGAACCTGACTGGATTCAGAAACATGATTCCTTGAGAAGAGAAGTGCCCTCATACAGCATATGTTTGAGATCAAGTGACTATGTTAATTTAATTTGGTGTAAAATAGAACATCTGTCAGTGGTAGGATTCAAACCATTTTTTAAACTGGTGCCTCCTACATTATAATTAAATGTTTTCAAACATCTCCATACTTAAGAACTTTGCTTTTGAACCAATTTGGAAGAATTTGCTTCTGGCAAACAAGTTCAAATGAAAATAAACACCAATATGTGATAAGTCCTCTGTCATAGATTCACAGAAACAAGATCTGATGTCCTCTCTGTAATACATCTGAGCCCAGGTTGTACTGGGCTTTTATTGATACAACTGCCTGCGTGTTTTCTGGCTGAAACCAGTCCTCTGACTATGGCTGGGATCATTTTATTGTACTGATAATCATTATGACAACAATCTTCATGCCTTCTCACCATCAAGCACTGGTGTTGAGAATGTCCCACATCATGAGGTGTGCTCATTAATTAATATGCAAAAATTGTGCAAGTTGGGTTTTTTTAGTCACACTTCCTGAATTCTTCTACAGCATGCTCATTTGAAAATTTAATTTTGAAGACTTTTTTAACAAGGAACAAGACAGTATTCTTAAGACTTGGACATCAGCAAAAATGTTGTTCCACACCCAGGTCAGAAGTCTCTTCAGTTGATCAGTTAGTGGTTTGCTTTGTCTTATTTTGTATTTACAGAATTAATTCTTAACCTTAGCAAAAATACTGCCTAAAATGAAAAATATCAAATGAACTAATTATATTGTAAATATTTCAGAATTTAAAACATTTTAAATGCAAAAATACTAGGTGCAACTTTAGAAAGTTGGATGAAACTGTTGCTGTTTTAGGAAGTTGGATGCAGCTGAGCATCCGAACAGAGACAGTTGAAGTAATCATAATCTGCTAATTATGTATCCAGATGGTGCCAAGTTTCAGAATAATAGATACAGTATCTAAATATTGCTTAAAGTATTCACTATCTCATAAGTGAAAACAAATCCCCCCATTGAAAAAAAGCCTACAACATTGTCCATCTGTCCCACTGACTGCAGAGTTGGTAACTATGTGCTTCATGAAGACACAACATGGTTGGAAATGCTGTTTCAGGAAATACTATAATATTAAGTTTCAATTTAATTCAGCTATATATCTATGCAGCACCAGTTCACAACAAAATAAGTTGTCCATCTAATGGTATCAGCAGATTGCAATTTGTAAATCTTCATGTTAAAGTGATCCTCAAAACTAAAGTGGTACGGAGTAGCTGGCAACAGTGGAAAGAAATAACTCCCTTTTAACAGAAGGAAACTTTTAGCAGAATCCTGCTCAGGATGGGTGACATAACTAAAAGGGTAGTATGGGGTAACCAAAACCAGCCCTAACTATAACCTACTTAAAACGATCAGGAAAATAGAACACTATTGTTGAATAATTCAAACAGAAGAGCTACAGTTGCACCTCATGCAATAGCAGATGAACATCACTTTCAGTTTAAAGCTCTTTGAGCGGACTTCTGTTCTTTCTAAAACACTAGAAAACCTTACAAATGGAGTCAATTTATTTATCATTTCTCAAAACATAGAGATATTTTAATCAAATAAAACAGGAAAATACTCTACAGAATACAATTTGTTTGTTTGAAGTGTAAATATGCTTAGCAACATGAATATTTTTGTTTGAAAGATTTATGACAAACTATTCTACAAAGGAGCAACTCATTGTGTCAAATCTACATTCTTTTGTTAATCAAATTGCTATTTTATTTTGAATTGGTTTAAATCAGCAAATAATTGTTCTCCATTTGCCCCCAGTTTGGATTAGCTATTAGTTTAGCTCAACATCAGGAATCTTAACTATTTCTTTAAACCCCAAGCAAAACGGAGTGCACTAACCACTATCTGCTGCAGGTAAGATGCTGGCTATTCTAAACACATCACAGGACCCTGCTTAAACAAGCCAATATGATGTTGTGACAAACGTTACAACCGTATCAGGTGATTCTAATTAACTGGGATTCAAATATTAATCATTTGTTTTGTGTAAACAGACTGGGACAATTCTTATTCCCATGAGTAAACATCATAACTTTTTTATCTTCATTCTATATTAAATATTTTCACTCTGAAATATTTACATTTTCAAACTCAAACCCTTTAATTTTCAGATGCCTTGTCTTCACTCTACTGTTTATTAGGACAATTTTTTTTAAGTCAATAAAATTATTTGAGCTCCTTACAACTATTATTGCGCATGTAAATTCCTTTTTGTTTGAGTAACTTTTAGTGCCATTCTGCCCATCACACTGCGTGTGTTGCATCAACTCCAAAGTGCTTGGATCAGAAATAAAATGCCGCAGTTCCATGTTTGAGCAAGTGGGTCAGGCAGAAACTCTTGTTTGTAGAACCACAATGAAGGAGAAACGCCTTCATCGGCCAGTGCCGTTCAATAGTGAAGCAAGTGAAGCTGCTCTTCACACATACTCTGCCTGACTGGATGCGTTAAAATCACTGTGCAGAGTTATGTGTGCTGACAGATTGCTTTCTTTTTTTCACAGTGCAATTGATTTTCCTAAGTCTCTGTATGGTCTTCATTTGCGCTCCGCTTGCTCTGAACATCGAACTACACAGTGTTTACTCTTTCTCCAAGTTTAGAAACTGTGTTAATGACTGCTGCTATAAATATTTCAAACTTTACAGTGTTCAGAGTAAAGCAGCATGTGATGGTGGGAGATCAGCTCCAACATACAGAAAGTTTTAATAGATGCATAGGTTTTTTTCTTTTAGGCATTGCAACTTTACAGTCAGTCTGAAACTGTGAATCCTTTGAGAAAGTCTTTTTAATCACAAATATCAGATAAAGAGACAGGAACATTGACAGTATGTTAAAATTTGAATCACACTCCCAGATGTTGCAGCAGCTTTGGTTTATTTCTGGTGCTCATCACCTAAAAAGAGTCCCTGCACAGGTTTTACATGTTAAAATGTGAACATCAGACACAGAAATCCACACGTTATGAGCTCCATGGAATTTGTTTTAAGTTAATGTAGCAGGATTTGGTAACATGAATGAAAAGTTGAGGTTTAAAAAAAAGGACTAAAATAGTCTATAGTTTCAGATCAATTGGAGATTAAAGGTAAGAAAAAAATTATTTAGCATTTTTATGAAGGTTTCTGTAAAAAAAAGCATACAACTTACTAAAACAGTGTCAGAGGAGTAATTATATACATTAAGTGTTTTCCATTTACTGAAGCGGATGCTCCCTAAAACAGTGCTGTGTTTCTCTTTTTGAATTCTTCCAAGATTTGTAGTCAATTTCCTTAATTATAAGACTTTATATCAAAGCAGCTGGACTTTATGTTGTTGTTGAAGACATTTTTGCTTTTCATCCAAGGAGCTTTCTCAATCGGGAACTGAGAACAATTGAGAAAGCTCTTCAGATCAGAAGTGAAACATAACCAACAACAGGAAATGGAAGTCCAGTCCCTTTGATTTAAAGTCTTAGGATTCGCCATGTCCTTGGTTGACTGAAAACATTTGTGGAAAAAATAAATCAAACTATCTGAGTTTTGTGTATTTCTGCAGGTGCTTGCAGAGCACAAAAAGCCCCAAGGGCTGTCTGCTGAGATCCCCACTGTTCACTCTGTACACCTACGACTGCTTACTGTACAGACATGAGAGAATGTATTGTAAAGTTGCTGATTACACAACCATCTTCAGTTATATTACAGTCAATAATAGTATTTCAAGATGGGAAGAAGTCAATAACTTTGCAGTGTTGTACATAAAACAACCTGCTATTCAATAAAAACCAAAGAGTTGATTATTGATTATAGGAAAAAAAAAGAAAGAATTTACGTCATGGTAGTTGATTGTTTCAGGTTCAAGCCTAGAAATCAATATTTCATGGAACTTGTTCACTAAGATTTAAAAAATTTTAGCTCTGATTCTTTAGGTCAGTTTTATTTAAACAAGTTCTCCTTTTACATTAATGTATTTTCTGCTCAGTACAAAAAAAGTCAATGATCTTGGATTTCAATGAAATCCAAGATGTACTTATTGAATGTAATATAATGTAAAGATAGTTGGGGGATTTTTACATTTAAATGGCTGCAAAATAAATGCTGTTAGATAAATAAAATTAATAATTTGGATTGTTTATCTGTAGAAATAAAAATTCTAACAATGTAAAAACCTTTGAGAGGTTAAATGAGATTCAAATTGTCTTTAAAACCAATAGCGGTATAGCTATTTTTGCTAAAGTTGATTAGCTGTGGCAACCATCTTGAATCAGTTTTAGATGTATCTTCAATGATGACTTTCGGAGAGTTTCATCTGTTTACTGCTTTACGGGATACTTTGACTAAAGAATGAATATATTCATATATTTTCTTATATTACAAACATTTATTGGGGGGGGGGTCTTTGCCCCCCATGGCTACACCTTTGTGGCATCCCTGATGACACCCAAAAAAACAAGTTTCCAAAGACACCAATACTGGAAAGTTGCATGTTAGGTAAAGGTCCAGAGGATGTTACGGATTACTTCTAAAGCCATTTGTAAACTGAAATCTGGGACATTTTTTCTTATTCCATAAATAGAAAGTAGGAATTATTATTATTTGATGATAATGATTACAAAAGGATTTTATAGAATAAAAATGCATTGTGCAACTGAGCAAAAAGTGTAAAAACCTTTCTTCAGGAAAGATACTTTAACTTGATTATATGGCCAGAGCTGAATTCAATCCAGATTAATACAAACTTACATACAGTAAGAAGGTGTAAAAAGTTACTAATTGTATTTTTTTCTCCCTTTTTTTTGGTTCATGAATAAATTTTTTCCCACCATGATTGAGTGTCACTGTGTGTGATTGAGGACACAAATGCAGAGAACAGGAGGCAGAAGCAGCAAGATGTATGAAAAGTAAAAGATTTTTATTTTAAGAAAGCTGAAGACACTGCAGAGTCAGGAAGTCTGTAAACATAAATCAAAAAAGTAACAGAGCGAGGAACGAGTGGGACTAGATTCGACAAGCAAAACACACAATCTAAACCAAATACATGAATCCGACAACAAACAGAAACTGAGCAGAGTATATCCTCAGGGAGGTAATGAGCAACACGGGACTGAAGTTGTAATCAGAAAACTAGAAGCAAGTGTAGATAACAAAAAAAAGCAAAGGGTCAGAGGTGCGGGATGAGATTCATTCTGAAGATGGCTTCTCTTTTGCCAGCAGATGACAAATCTGGACTGACAGCCTCATGAAATAAAATACTATAAGTCACACATTACTAATTTCTCCCCATTTTGTTTCTTTTCTGAAATAAAAGTAGCAGGGATCAGACTTGTGTACAAAGAGTTTATTTTTACATCTTTCAATTGATATGTTTTCAAATAAGGGTTGTTTTAGGGCCTAGCATAAGGAGCCTGGCATTCCTTGAAGAAATGCTATCGCCTCCCGCTTTTAGGCCAGAGTTTTAGACTAAGATCATGTTGTGATGACATGGGGCAGAAATCATAATTGCAAGATCTTGCAAAATGCGTTAGTACTCAGAGTATGTGTTGACAACTCTCAGCCACTACCGCATCAAACTTTAGCTCAATATCTGTAAATGTAACCATTTTCTGTTGGCTAAGATCAATAAGCTGTGGCAGCCATATTAAAATGGATTGAGTCCAAAGGTTAATCAGTTGTAGATGTACATTGTTTACTTTCTGAGAGTTTCATCAAAATCTGTCCAGTGGTTCATGAGATGTTTTGCTATCAGACAGACAGTGTTGACTGAAACAGTTAACGCAAAGGTTTCAATCAAAGATGTCACACAATGAGTCGCATTAAGTTTTAGCTTGATATTTGTAAAACTGGGTGACCTATAGCCATTTTTGTGTTGGCTAATGTTGATTAGCTGTGGCGACCATTTTGAATTGAATTTACTGCAAAAGTTAACCAGTTGTATATGTCTGTCTAACGATGACTTTCTGAGAGTTTTAATGCAATCAGTTCAGTTGTTCATGAGATATTTTGCAAACACAACAGATAAACAAACACACTCACTCACAGACAGGCAAAAACATTATTGCCTTTTCTCCTTCGGCAGATGATAATGAGTTGATTGGTGTAGCTGGTGGACAAGAGGAGCCAGTAAATAGCAACAGATAAAAATGAGAAACACAGCAAAAGGAACTAGTTTTTCTAAATCAACCTCTTAAAGTTGTCAAGACTACAGCAATAATTCTTGGTTTAAACTAGCCTTCTGTCTTTTTGTTTAAAAAATAAAAATCACAAAAAGTCTATTTTGTTGGCCAATTTGTAATTTTTATTTATAATGGGAGAATCAGATTGTGGCAGAAAGTCTTTCTCAGCAAATCCCAAAGATTCTCAGAGAAATTAAGATTTGATCTCCGTGGTCATCAGTTAAAGTGCTAAAGGATGCTTCAGGATCCCTGATCACAGCAGGACTTTTCCAGCTGGAGATTTTTTACTTGATGCATGCTTTGTTAAATCCATGTGGCAACTTTTTTTTGTTTTGTTTTCAAAAGGCAGGTAGTGTGTGTTTACTTTGACTGAATCTCTCAAATAATTACATTTAATAAGTGGTAGGAAATGTATGAAAAGTATTACAATCTCTTCTGTAGTGATAAACAGTAATGCTGCTGGTTCATTTGTTACTCTGCAGGGTTTTGCAGTTCTAGTGTTAAATAAAAGAATATTTTATTTTTAGTTTTGTGCAAAGCAAAACTAACGTCTAATTTTTCCTTTTATTTGGATTCAAACTTCTCAGCTGTCAATAAATGGAGCACGTTTCATAAGCTTTGAATTTTGTTATACAGTCTCTGGTGAGTGGAAAGCACGAAAAGTTGGAACGAATAAAGCAACCTGTTTTACTGTTTTCTTCATTTAAAGAAAAAACAAGCTAAAAAAATAAAGAATTATTTTTTTTCGACCATTTACCAAACAAAAACATGATAGCAAAGAGAAAAAAAACAGCATTTAAGTGTTAAGTTGATCACAAGGTTAACAATATAAGCATTTAGTATAAAGCTGTAGGCTGTTAGAGCTGCAGGTGAGAAAGCCAAAGGCAAAACATGTGGTTTGTGTAATTAGAAAAAACACACTTCATGAATATCTTCATTTTACAGAAAGGAAGGAAGAGAAACAAGGTGGTTAACTTTTTTGAGTTTCAGGATGAAAAACTGCCTTTTTAAAATGAATCTGTTTGTACCTATTTAAACCATCTGAAGCATGACGATGAACTGAACAAACTCTTTTAATCAGAAAAAAAATACTAGTATGAGCTGGAAAGATCTTGAGGTATTTTCCAAACCTGCTGCTCTCTAACATTATAGGAAGTAGTTTTTAGTGTTTATTGGACTAGCACCAAATGGAAGGAGTAGAAAGAAATAAGGAGAGTTTTCATGGCTTCGTCCTTGTTCTCGGTTCTGATGCCAATCCTACTGGAACCATAAGAGCTGGGAATGATTGAAGCTGTGGTCTGAGTGGAAACTGGCTTTGTGAAATAGAGTATGAAAATTTGTGGGTTTGAAATACATGGTTTTTTTTTCTTTTTTGTTAAAACTGGGACTTAGAAAAGTCATGGTGGCCAGGAAGTTATAGTTCATTTTTTGGATGGTTAGTTTGGGTTTTATGGAATAATTGTGGTTGATGAAGATGAACAGAGAAATTTGAATGTCTTCTAAGAAATGTGTGCACAAACCAAATGTATGATCCACAAATTTGAGGTACACAAACAGTTGTTTGGTGCCTTTGAGGATGGTGGATGCTTCTCATTCTGCCGTACACATATCGGCATATGGCAAAGGAAATATTTGTCACATTCCTGTGTCTGTGCTAAGTAAAAAGTCCCTTCATGGCAAGTAACACATGTAACTTCAACACACATGTATTAATGAAACAGTAAAATCTTGACTTGATCAAAAACTATTATTTTTGTTGTAGTAAGAAACAACATTCCTCTTGTAGCATTACAGCAATTCTCCTCATAAACGTATTTGGTTAAGTAATGATTATTACTTGTGAATTCTTGGTCTATAACTCTAAACTTTCTTCTGCTGATGTTTTCATTGTTTTTACATCTACTAAGTTATTAAAGGCCTTGGTCATAATTATAAATCATTACCATCAGAGCATGAGAACAGAAAGTTTTGACAAACGCTAAGTTTTACTCTGAGATATCCTGAGTTTAGTTCAGAAAAAAATCTGTATATTTTTCATTATTTCATTAATTTTTCATTAACCTCAAGACAAAGCCTTGAAATTATTTTATTAAATCCTGAATAAAAAGAAAGAAAAATTAAACCCATGTATTTAATTTTAAAAGAGGAAAAAGCAAAACAAATGAAACAAAATAAAGGATTTTCTGTCAGACTTGAGTTTAATTTTGGGCAGACAACAGCTGAATGTAGGTCAGGATTTGTATTTGTTTTTTTTACTGTAAAGTCAGCTGCCTGATTCTGCAATAAGCAAGATGTTGGCTTTAATAAAAAGAGCAGATTGTGTGCAAAAATCCTTTATATCCAATTTAACTACATCAACAAGAAGAATATGTTCTGTAAATCACTAGTGTGGCTTAAAATTGAGCAGAATATTAATCAAAATTCATCTCACATGCTTACAAACATGTTCCGTAAACGAGTATATAATATGAGTGATAAAAATAGAAAGACAGTGTGCTTAATCAACATGATTTACAGCGGCATTGCTACTGCAGGAAATAAAACTGCAAGATGGATCGCTGACGGGGTGGAACAGCGGCGTAGTGGTTTGAGCTGTTGCTTCCCAGCAAGAAGGTCGCATCCTGGCCTGGGGCCTTTCTGGGTGGAGTTTACATGTTCTCCCTGTGCACACGTGGGTTTACTCCTGGTACTCCG
>JAOXNZ010000030.1:4333185-4350421 GCA_028566095.1 Kryptolebias brasiliensis | reverse complement strand
TAAAATAGTGTGCAAGAAGATCTGCTTGTGTGGCGATACTTGTTGAAAATTACACGTAAAAAGATTGCATATTTAAACAAAAAAAAAAAAAAGGTACTCCCCCACCCGCAGCATGAACCTGCAGAATGTAAAAGTACAGTTTAGTAGGAGGGGGAAGGGGTAAAATAAGGGTTCCAGCTTGGCCCTTAAATTTAAGCCACAATAATTAAAATATTCCCCGCAAGAAATGCGCTCATTCATCCATCCATGGAATCCATTTTCTTTGCCCGCATTTCTTTGCATGATTGCGGGGAAGCTGGTGCATACCTCCAGCAATCATTGGGTGAGAGGAGGGGTTCACTCTGGCCAGGTCACCAGTCCATCACTGGACCACATAGAGACAAATAACAAATGGCAGACAACCATTCACACTCTCACTCACACCTAGGGTCAATTTAGAGTTCCCATTTAACCTAACATGCATGATTTTTGTCTGTGGGAGGAAACCAAACTCCACGAGTGCAAACTCCACACAAAAAGGCAGCAGGTGGGTTATGAACCTGTGACTGTGAGGTGACAACTCTAACCACTGCATCACCATGCTGCAACTCCTTCAAAAAGCCAATATGTTCTCAGTTGGTACTGATTCTTTTTACCCAGAGACAGTATGTTTTTTTCTGAGTTCCAGTGTATCATGTCACACTTTCTGGCATACTACATTATTAACATACAATATGTTTTTTTAAACTATTTATGAAAGATTGACAATGGTACAAAATGTAATATCAGCATAAAGTTATACTGGACACTTTTTTGGGTGCAGTAACCATAAAAAAAAACACTGTTATTTATAAGTTTATTTGTTTACATAACACTTAAAGAGCACTTTAAATGTGCTCTAAACAAATAAGAACTCTCGCTCCCCTACTTTAAAAATATTTGGGTCACCCCTTGTTAGAAAACATGGAAAACAAGAGGAGCAATTTACTTTAGGAAGTGCATACTTATTGGGTTAAAATGGATCATAAATGAATAAACAAACAACAATGACAAAAACAAACATTGTTAACTTGCTTTTAGATACAAGACTCTCAAAATAGCTAAATTCCAAGGTAAAAGTAAGTCAAGCTTGTTCCAAGAACTTTATCCAGAAGGTGTTTTTTTTATCAGTAGTATTTTATTGGCATTTTGTTATGTTTGTTCCCAGTAACTATACACAGTTGTCTGTTCTTTATTAATGCTTAAAAGATCCAATGTATGGTAGGATTGACTGAGGAAAACAGAATGATAAGACAATATAAATGTACCTGAGAAATTAAATTTCTAATTGTTCACACTAATTATTTTTTAAAAGCAAGTTGAAACCATGGCTCTGGAACTTAAATGAAATGACTACTTGATCATTTCACTGATCTATATTCCAACTATGTTTCTTTTCTTAAGCCTTGATAACCTTGATAAAAAAAATTCCTTCATTACAAACAAGCACAGAGTAGGTATAAGGCAGGTGAAATAGAATCATTATTCATTGCAGTTGTTTCCTGTATAAAAGTCACCGTTTATTTTTCCATTACTGACATGACTCTGTTTTTCATCTGTTTCAGTTTGTCCAACAGTTGGTTACTTGCTAAATGGTGCAATAATGACTCACCTAGCCTTGGCTGTACAAGCAACTGATTTTTTGGGGGTGTGTATGTGTGGAGGGGTGGGGGTGAGGGGTTGCTGCAAGCCTCATTTACCACAACAAAGTACAAACTGAATGACAAAGGATATCCATAAAACCCAACCTTCACAGAAGTATTCCTCAGGAGTTTTTTACTGCTGCTCAGAGTGGTTTGTAAAGAGTCACATGGATATCTGCGGTGACGATACTCTATTTTTAATTTCAGCTGTTCAACTGAGTGCCCATAAAATGAAATGAACAAGTCAGCGCTCTTTGTTATGAGCACAGCCGACTATAACACTGGTTTGATATGCATTAGTTTGATAAAAAAAAGAAGAAAATAAGCATTTATATTTATGAATGCTTCTTATTCAGAGCCATATAAGGAAATGAGTTGAAAGTGCCTCCAAATGCACAGCCGTGTCCGTGTGCTATGTTGTCAAGAAGCTTCTGATATAGTGGTGATGAAAAAGGCTCATTTCGGCAATGCTATTTTCAGTCTCTCTTCATATTTCCCGCAGTCTCAGTAATAAATCACAAGGTCATCATGCCGTGTAGAGCAGGCAACAATAAATGTTGCTTTGGTCCACGGTGGACATGAGCTTCCTTTAATAAGATCAAAGATATTTGACAAATTTTTTAGATATCCACTTCATCCACAACCAGCTGCTCAAAATATCTGAAATTTTCAAAACTTTAGGTGATTTCCTTCAGTAATTAAAAGCCCAGCATTCCTTAAAGGAAGGCATATCACTCAATGCATATCAGTCAGTTATAGATGTCAGCCCAATGATTATTTTGTGAACGTTTCATTCAAATCAGTTCAATGACTTGAGATATTTTGCTAACTTAACAGACAAACTAACACACACAGAGACACACAGACAGAAACAAAACCATCATAGGTCCATCTTTGACTTTGGCAGCAGGTGATAAAAGGCATCTTTGTATTTTAGGCAGCTGATCAAGTTTAATACAAAAGAGCTCAAAATATTATCTTCTTATAAAGTTGTAATTGTGAACATTTTCCCCTTTATACATCCACTTACATTAGGAGACTAACTCACCAGGGGGCCTCCAGCATAAATGAGATTCTGCACCCCATGCTGTGCCAAAATTAGGTCTGTGCTCCTCCCACTGTCTGTGTATGATTTCTATCCATGAAACAACATATAGCCCCAGATTTGCTGTGCAGTTTAATTAAACACACAAATTAATTGAGGGAAGGATTAATTGAAGAATGTGTCCTGTTTGCTTGTTTGATAAAACCTGCTTTGTTTAGCTTATCAGGCACAGACTCTTTATTATTTAGGTTCCTATCTGATGAATGCCTATGCTGTATTTACTCTTACAGATCTGCTTTGGGGCTCTGACTAATGAGAGAAATATCTGGCTCATAGAGTGCATGAACCACTTTCTTTTCCAGAAAGTTCCCACCTTTGTCTATTAGCTTTTTGTTGCTGGACAGCAAGTAGAAACTGTTTATTTTTTGGGGGGGTTGTGTTGTTTTTTCACGTTTTTTGGTACCAGTTGGTCACGACAACATCAAGCAGTGCATATGAGACCGATGATCTTTAACAGAACTTCAGGAAACGGAAGAGTGTTGACAAAATCAAAAGTTTTCACATAAAGGTCGCACTAATCGTTGCACTGTTTTTAGTTCTGCATTCCTTAAGGGATAGTCCGGCCATTTTTAAAGTGATGAACTGTCAAATAGATATCAATAGTTTGTGCCTTATCAGCTGTTAGATCAGTCATAGAGCACAGAGTATGGAAAAAAGCCCAGAAGTCTATGTCCAGGCTAGGCTAATGGCTAGCTAAATGAGGGCACATTTTTTAAGTTGTTTTTCAGGCTTGTTTTATAAGCCTGAAAAGCAGTCTTCACCTAGGCAAAATGTTTTCTCCAAGTACTTTTCATGGAATTAGCAAGTTTTATGTTTACATTTTCAGATTTCAAAACTTGAAGTAAGAAATGACTGTTGTTTGCTAGGATTTGTGAGAATAGCATCAAATTCCTTGTCCTGAAAATAGCACATTTGAGACTCTCTTTTCTTGTGCTGATTTTCCCATTGTTTACAATAATTACTGCTCTATCAGAATTAATTTATAACATTGTTCTGATGTGAAAATGTTCAACACAGCACACCAGTTTTGCAAAGAAATTAGTTTTACTGAGATGAAAAAGCTAATAAAATAAGCATTATTTGTGCAGCTGCAGACAGGGGTCCTGTTCTGTTTATCTTTTCATTTTCTAACAAAATCTTTGTCTTATACTCACATGGCCAAAAAAATCTCAAAGCGCTCATTTTAATTAATCTGACAATACTTGTAGCCCTGAGAGTATTTAACATTTGTACAAGTCTCTTAACTCTGCTTGCCTTGTTGTACATAAACATTTATGCTGTAATGTTTAGTGTGTACCACGCTGGAGTCAGTTTGGCAAAGGTGAACTTTTTAACTTTGTATTTTTGTGTGTGAAAACAGGATAAAGTTCCTTTTTAATTTTTTGCTTGTGTCCGTGTGCAAGTGTGTTTAGCAAAATATCAAATAAACCAGTGGCTGATTTTGATTAAATAAATATTTTTTCAGAACCAACACATCTCATGAGACCTCATGGGTGAGATTAAACATAAAGTCATTTGCAAGGTTTGACCAAAATATAATTCTACCATTTCTTATCATAAGATGATTTAAGTCTAAAACTCTGGTATGAAAGGTGGTGGGTTATATGCATTATTTCAAGGACTGCTAAGTCTTTAATTATTGAGACTATTTCACTCTCCATCCCTTACAGAACATGCTGGAAGGCAATCACAGGTGCTGACCATGCGATGAGCTGCTGCTACAGTTCTGATGCTAATTAAATGCAGATTGTGAATGAGAGTTCAATTAAAAGCACAGTGGAGATCTGCCCTGTATCATGGCGTCTACCCTTATGGCTGTCTTTCCACTTTTTAGTCACGTGAAGTGCACTAAAGTACTAATAAATAAGTATGTTAAACTAAAAACTGGAAAAAAAGAAGCATATGGGCTGCATCGTTTAGGCAGGTTGCACTTTTGGCCTTGTCCCAAACACAGCAGGTGTTTAATGATTGACAGCATGGAGCACGCCTCCTTTGAACTTGCTTGCATCTATTAGAAACACAGTAAGTATCCTCTGTGATGGCAACTCTTTCCCAGTACAGACTACACTAATGTCAGACAGAGCAAAATATGTATGTTTGTTACTGTCCACCACCAAAACGTGATAATGTTTTTGCCTACGTTTTTGTGTGTGTGTTCACTGTTAGCGTTAGCAAAACATCTTATGAACCAGTGAAAACTTAAAAAAATTAATCACTGATATTCATTCCTTCCAGGAACACTAGGCCTTTAATTTAAGTTTGACATCAACCACTTTGAAAACAAATTTCAAAAATTGTTGTCTTGGAGAGCTACAAAAATACCTGTGCCACTTCTGAATTACCCAACGGGCTCGCTGAGATGGGATTTCTCTCTGCGGTGATGACAGCGGATGTTATCTGGCTAGTATTGCAGGAACACGACCTTGCACAGTGTGTCAGTCGCTCCTTATCTCTGAAAACGTCCAACCCAAGTTCAAACAAGCCAGCTCCCACAGCATTCCGGTGTCTGGAGTGAAAACACCTGGGTATTCTGAGCACACTTGGCTAAAAGAGGACCTGGAATTGGAACAGGACAACGGGCAGTGACAGACGACGTTTCACAAGTCCCACCGGGAACAAATACAGTAAGAACAGCCGGCTGAAGGCTTGTCATCTCCTGCGACAATTCTAATAAATCTCCTTGATGTTCATCTCCTGTTACCATATGCTGTTTTATATGAAACCAGTGCTTTATTAGACAGCCTCACTCAATCTTTTATAAAGTCAGAGCAAAGGGTGCACTTTCAAAAGGTGGTCCATCTTGGTATAGCATGGAGCAAGTCCTCCAACATAAATATGTGTGCATCATATATACTGTCAGGTAAAATACAGTTAAGCTTTTGTAAAAATATAATAACCATTTTACTTTAAAACAGCCATTGAGAGGTGAAGACAGATAATTCTGTTTTGCTTGTGTCTGTGTATGTATGTCTGTCTGTTACGAGAATGAAACTTGCAGAAAGTAATTATTGGATGTGCATCTATAAGTATTTACCTTTTGAAGTCAACCTGATTCAAGGTGGCCACCACAGCTAACAGACCCTAAAAACACAAAAATGGCTATAACTTACAGATAATGACCTAAAATTTGGTGTGGTAGTAGATGAGTATTATCCCAAACACATATTCTGAGATTGCACAAGATCTTTGTTTAAAATTTGGTCAATTACTATTGAAGTCAACTCTGCCTATCTGTTAGCAAAATATTACATGGACCATTTAAGGAATGTATTTGAAACATTCAGTAAATAATCACAGCCACAGCCAAACTGAGCTTAGAAAAACATAGAAAACAAAAAATACTATGATTTGGTCGATCTTTCAGATATTGAACTAAAAATGGTGTGATTGTAGATGGAAGTCATTCCCAACAGATAATCCAGGTCCTACAAAACTTTTGCTTAAACTTTAGTATTAACTGTTGGAGCCAACCATGTTTGTCTGTTAGTAAAATATCTCATGAACCACTGGATGAATTTTAACTTTCAGAAAGCAAATATTGGCTGCACATCTACAATTGATTAACTTCTGCTATCCGCCACAACTAATTGACATTAGCCAACACAAAAATGCCTGTAACTCAGTTCATTTTACAGATACTGAGCTAAAATTTGATGTGTTAGTAGCTGAGAGTCATTCTCAACCCTTAATCTGAGCATTACATCTTGTGATATTACATAAGATTGAACTTGACGTTTTTTTCCAGGTTTGATCAAAACAGATACAATGAATCCTAGGTCTTTAATTAATTGTGTATTTGAAAGATTAAGGTTCAGAACATGTTTTCCACTCCCTGTTTCTTTTAAACTTGATTGGGTATCAGGCAGACAATAATTTAAGTGGATTATTTTTGGGAAAGATTTTTGTACTGACTTGTTCTCTTTTTTTTTCAAGATTTTGAGGAGGGGATCAAGTATCCAGAGATCCAAGGAGGGAAGAATGAAGCTCCGGTGGAGATTGGAAGCCCTGAGGTTCTCAGGTGATTATGTGATCCTTTTTTCCGATGGAGGAGCAATCCACAGTCAAGACTCAAAGCCAGAGATAATGTACAAACACCAGGCGTGGTGTGTAAGTCCAGTCATCCTATGCACCAGAGGGGAAACAAGCTGACAGTTTGATCAGACATCAGATCATGATCTGCACTGATCTTAAATACTGTGGAGATAGAAGATCATGAACCACCAGTATGACAACTGAACCAGGAAGTGAGCTGGCATGCAGAACTGCCACAGAGATTCAGCCAAGAAACCTGGAAAACATAAAAACATCATATAAAAGCGCTGGGGTGTAAAAAAAAACAAAAAAAAACACAGCTTTTGCTCAAACTGCTGGGATATAATAAAGTTTGGATTGTTTTAAAATACAGGAATTTGCACAGACTCTGGTCAGACTAGCTGCTAATTTGACTCCCTCATAAGAATTTTTACCTGAATCTCCAAACTGAAATTACTCTAACATCTGTCTGATGCATGTAAAATACTCACTTCTCCTAAGTACTCTGCACAGCCCACTTCAGTAAAAACAAAACATCCCATTCATTTCTGTGTGTTCAATTACGGGTATTTTGGAAACCCCAAACGGTAAGCTCAAATGGTATACAAACCTAAAACCTTTTTTTGTAGGGAGACATCGCCAATCTCTAAGCCACTGAGCTATAAATGACAGCCGAGATTCTCCTGTGTGATCTTTCTTGTGAAAAGTAAGAGCACTCCTAAAAAATGCTCAATCATGTACACTCACCCCGTCGCTGCATTGCCAATTCCTACATCTCTCACTTTAGCCGTTAGATTCTTGCTTTTAAGCTTCTTATTGCTCTCTAAGGGTCAAAAAACCTTGTACAGCACTCAAACCAACCTTTATCATTAATATTTATACTTCTCGATTGATATTCAGAAACTGTAAGCTGTCTGTGTGAAGAGTGGTGGAAATGAGGGACCCTGATGTGTCAGTGCAACAACACCTCCATTACACACGAGCAAATTACTTCAGTCATTATGGTTTAACTGCCACTAACACTAATAGGCCATTTTTCTTTGTTAAATTACTTTAAACCCAATTTGTATTGAATGTAGTTAATAGAGTCATTTTTTAGATTTTTTGTACAGAAATCATAAGACAAACTGTCAAATCTTCTCATTATAAACTGAGTAGATATGCCAATTGATGGTAAATTGGCAGATATGCTGTTATTAAGTCAGTCCTGCAGCTCTGTAGATCTGATACCAAACTGCTATTATTCTAATTTAATACCTTATTTGAATAAGACCTTAAAACATCCCATCATTTTAAATAACGTTACAGAATGAAAGTGATGCCCCATGCTCCTTGAATTTTTATCGCCCGCCACTGAATGTTGGATAAATATCTCTTGAAATATCTTATGAACCACTGAACGAATTTTAATGAAAGCTCACAGAAAGTCATCATTGGATGAACATCTACAACTGATTAACTTCTGGAGTCAACCCTAATCAAGATGGCCACCACAGCTAAGCTACTCTATCAAACATAAAAATGACTATAACTATAAATAATAACTTTACATATATTGTGATAAAAGCTGCTGTGGTAGTTGCTAACTGTAATTCCCATCAAACAAGCTGAGCACCAAGTTATGGTACAAGACCTTTTTTATGTCTTTGCCAATAACTACTGGAGTCAACTGTGCATGTCTGTTAGCAAAATATCTCATGAACCAATGGACGTTTTTTAATGGAAAATCTCAGAAATTAATCATTGGATGAACATCTAAAACAGATTTCTTTTTTAGGGTCAACCCAATTCAAGATTGCTGCTTCAGTCATCTGACTTTAGGAAATACTAAAATGGCTATAACTTTTACAGATATTAAGCTGGTTTTGGTGTGGTAGTAGCTGAGAATAATCTTCAACACCTACTTTGAGTGCTACCACATCTTGTGAGATTTCACAATATTGCATGAGATTATGCATGATGTCATTTAAAAGGTTTGATCAAAACAGCTATTACGTATACTCTTCTCATCATAAGATAAATTGAACTTTGGCATGAAAAGTAGCGGGAGATACGCATTTATCAAGGAATGCTAGGCCTTTAATCTGTTCCAAGTAAAATTATCTCTGCAACTGTTCAGTGTTTCTGTATTTTATCTAACAAAACTTCCAATGAATGTGTTTTTGTCTCTCCTTTTTGTACATTACATGTGTTTTTAAATTTGAATAACTTAATCTCAATCTTTAGACAAAATTGATGAAAACACAACATTCCTAACAGAAACTTTTTTATTAATAGTCAGAAAAGCAATGTATGATCTCTCCCTTCTTCTCCAGTTTAAAGGGTTATGTAACTGATGGTATTTGAAGTCACCACACATTCACTTGGGAACAGCACAAGCGGCATGTCTGTCTCCAGACTAAACATATCAGAGGCTGTTATTCATCTGGAAACATTTTCTAAGACTTTTTGGCAGACTACATCATTTGTCATATCAAAGCTGTGGAGAAACAACTGACTTGTCCAAAGTCCTGTTAAAAGTAACTTATCGGGAATATCTATTCCCCAGAGATTACTGAGAAGAGATGACAGACAAGGAAAGTATTACAATAATGTATAACTTAGGAAACAAGCTTTGTGAAAAGGACACTGAATAAATGTGCAATATAAGCCTTACTCAGAATCCCCCTTTTCCTGGATGAACAGTTAAAGTACAATAATCTGTTTTGTTCAGATTGTATGATTGTATGTGTTGTGGGGATTTTTGTTGTTGTTTTTTAAGACCATATACCTTAAAAAATAAGTTTTAATTGGCCTCCCATCAAAAACAGAGAGCTTACTTGAAACTGGATTTTCCATAAACATGATTTGAAACATTCAGGTATATATAGAGGTTTACTGTAAAAATCATTGACATGAAAGGTTAGCAATACATACAGTAATAGAGCAACACCAACATACATGCAATAGTTGAAGAAAAGATATACAAGAAATGGAGCTACAGAAAGGAAGGAAACTGATTTGTTTGTCCTACTGTAGGACAGTGGGTGCTGTCTATCATTCAGGCTGTTTTCTATCTCACCATGTTGAGTGTGGAAACCAGTTCTGAGCATCAACAGCTGCCAAAACCATGCTGTAGAAGAGTTCATGGGATGGGACAATGTAACAGCTCTGGGATGATGGCCTCTTTCTTCAGACCTCATGAGAAAGCTATGATATACGGTGCAGGCTATAATAATCAGTTGTCATGCCAGACATTCACCTTTGGCTTCAATGACAACATTTTTCATGTTGGACTCCTTTCATGCTGGTTTCGTTGACTCTTCTCTCTACCTGCAGAGAAACTAATCACCAGTCACCGTCCAACCATCACCCTAATTATCTGAACTTGTATAGTTTAGTTTTCAAAGCTGACACTGAGAGCATGAAAACATGACAACATTCAGCCACCGTAATCATCATCAGCATACCCAACATGACAGCCAGGAGGCTATTATTGCCTGCTGCTGAAAGGCAAAGGCGGATGATTATGTTTTTGCTCGTGTCTGTGTGTGTATTGAAGTGTGTGTCTCTTACCAAAATATCTCATAAACCATTGGACAAACTTTTAGAAAGTAATCATTGGATAAACATCTACAAGTAATTAACTTCTGGAGTCAACCCAATTCAAAATGGCTGCCACAGCTGATTAACTTTTTAAAACACAACAGTTACTTTTACAGATATTAGCTTGAACTTTGGTGTGGTAGTAGCTGACATTGATCGCTAATACATATTCTGAGCTCTGATAGGCTGTGCAAGACCTTTGTTTAAATTTGCCATTAATTATTTGGAGTAAACTGTCTTTGTCTGTTAGCAAAAGATCTCATGAAACCTTCAGGAGTTAATCATTTAATGTACCTCTACAACTGTTTAACGTTTGGAGGTAACCCAGTTTAAGTTGGCTGCCATAGCCAACTGACCTTAGAAAACACAAAAATGGCTATAATTCAGTCAATTTATATATATTGGGCCAAACCTTGGTGTGGCAGTAGCTGAGAGTGAAACTCATTGTGCAACATCATTGCTTAAAATTTGAGCTTTAAATGATGGAGTCAACCCTTACTTCAAGAAAGTAATCATTGGATGTACGTCAATAACTGATTAACTTTTGGGGTCAATTCAATTTAAGATGGCCTCCAAAGCTAACTGACATTAACCAAAACAGGAATGGCTATAACTCAATCTATTTTATTTGCGCTGAATTTAGGTTTTGTATTTTCAGATTATCTGATATCTTGCAAAGTCACATGAGATTTGGCATAACACTATTTCTAATTCTATAACTCTATTATTTACACAACATAACCTAAGTTGAGAAACTTGATTCCTTCAAGGAGTGTTAGGCCTTTAATTTTAGATTGCAGTGAGCTTTAATTTAACATTTATTTTCATTTTTTTTTAATACAAATGCATACAGAGTTTAAAGAACATTGTGTGTTCACTGAATCTTGTCACAAACTCGGGACAGCGGCTCACAAAGAAGTTGGAATCGAGGAAAAGTCAGTCTAGAAGTTTGAGTATTTGAAAAAAGGGAAGATAAGTCTTCCTGAGTTGTGGCCTTAAAAAGTCCTAGTCCCGACTGTACAGTATAATGACCTTAGATAGGTTAGCCAATGCAGCAAGCAGGGTCTAGCAAGCATGATGAAACCAGAGCAATGCCCTGCTTCCAGCCTATGATCAATGACAAGAAAGTATCACTATGTCAGCGAAGGACTGCACACTATGCCAAAGGAGGACATGCACTCCCAGAGGACCTTGCACAGGCCTGCGCGATTCAGTCGAGGCAGAAGAGGTTAACACGCTCCGTTCCACATAAGGAGACAACTCGTGGTGTCATTTGTCAAGTCCATGTTCTCTTTCAGTCCCCATGTTTTTAGACCCCGTTAGTAATTTAACATTCTGGATGCTTCGGGACTTCATGTTCAAAGAGCATCTGTGAGGGTGACTTCTGAGTCACACAGAGTTAGGATCAAATAAAAAGTATTCATTGTTTATGTGAAAGTGTCTTTGCAATTAAACAAATTACATTTCACCTTTTAAAACTGGAAAAAGAAAGGGTTATGTATGAACTTTATAGCTGCAGCTAATTTGCTTATTGTTGGGCTTTTAAACTGATTACAAAAACTGTTACATTACACAATCTGAAATGCACCATAAACATACATAAGACTCTTAAATTAAATTTAACTTTGTGAAAATGGACCACTATTATGATGTCAATTCAATTAAAATGTTATTAATAGTTCAAATTGCACTGTCCAAATTAAAAATTCATATAATGGAATTAAAGGCCTAGCAAATCACAGACTGCCTGTCATGTCAGTTCTAGACAAAGATCATCTTATGTTGAGAAATAATAGAGTTTTAGCCTTGAAAATAACATGCATGATCTGTTGGCACTTGGAATATATGTTGTGATTGACTGTCAGCTGCTACCACACCAAATTGTAGCTCAATATCTATAAAATTCCCTAAAATATAAAAAACTTGTTTGTTGGCTACAGTTGATTTGCTCCAAAAGTCCAAAAGTTAGTCAGCTGTAGATGTGCAACCAATAATTACTATCTAAGAGTTTTATTGAAATCTGTCCAGTGGATCAGGAAATAATTTGCAAACAGACAAAAAAAGGTTGACGCCAACAGTTAATGCCAAGGTTTTAAGCAAATATCTCTCACAATGTGTCGCCTTTGAAATATGTCTAGCGGAAAACGCTTAGCTATCACCACACTCAATTTTAGCTCAATATGAGTCAAATTGACTGAGGTTGCCAGTTTTGTGTTTGCTAAGATTGTTTTACTGTGGCAGCCATCTTGAATCAGTTGTAGATGTCCACTCACTGGTGAGAGTTTGTGAGAGTTTCAATAACATCTATTCTGTGATTCATGAGATATTTTACCAACAGTACAGACAAATGAACACACACGCAAACATGGGCAAAAACATTATCGACCTTTTGCCTTCAGTGGCGGGTGATACTATTCTATTATGAAGGACATCAGTTGTGTAAAAATTAGATGCTATAAGCGAAAAAAAGGGGTAAAAACCGACTGCTTGCCTTTCTTAAGGAAGCATGTCATCTGTAACATAAAATTCTTGGAAAAACAGAGAATTCCATTAGTTTTACAGCTGTGTTACTTTGTTTAGTTTACACTGGTGACATCTCTTGAGATTAGCTGTGTGTCCTTATATTAATTTGTTTGGAATTTATCATCTCATTTAGTATTCGGATGGCAAAGCATCCAGACACTAATGCACAAAGTTCAGAGTGGGTACTGGCTTTGTGCTACCATCCTTAAAACTAATTTGAATGAGGTCAAACCAAATAAGACAGCAACTAACCCTCATGCCAATAATAAATCTGGAAGTTATTCTAGGATAAACAGATTAACTAATGAGCCATAATTCCGAGGACCATGCTCTTAATAGCATCACCGGGAGAGGCCAGAGCAGGCCCGGCTAATTGTGTTCAAAGTTGCACAATAAAAGGCGAGGCACAGTAACATATGCGTCAGTTAATAGGGTTTAGCATGTGAAATAACAGCAGTGGTGAACTCATGAGGGGGGCAATTATGACAAAGCTGTGTGCATCCTAGATAACCGTTTGCCTGACTCAATCTGGATAAACCCCGGGGGAGGGAGCTCACTGCAGCTGCAAGGGCTTCAGAAGCTAACACTAAGGAGGAAGGCAGAGGAGGAGAAGAAAAAAAGAACAAATCCACATAAACAAGCGTCTAACAAGCTCTGCACACACTAATATTGAGCATATGTAATGTAAAGCCATCTGCATTACAGTAGAAATGCACAATATATGCATTTCCAAGTGAAGATGTTCAAACAGGCCATGGATTTCCATGTAGAAATAATATTAATTCCTAAATGAAGATTAATATGCACAGATATGACAAATTGGAATGAAATGAGTAATGCTCATTTTAAATCCCCCACAATCCCTCAGGCCAAGATGAGATTATGTGATGACATCATTAGAGGATGTTTTAAAATTTGACAGTGTTCCTTAAAAGCTACAGTAGTTAATGACAACTTCTGTTCTTTTGTTTGCTTCATTATAGCTTCCTGATTGTTGGGTCTCACAGAAATCAGAAAGTTTGCTTAAAAATAATAGTGGAGACAAGAGGTGTGTTAAAATTAGACAATGCAATGGACAATGACAAATTTTCCAAAGCTTAATCAAGTTTATTAGGGTTGCCTATATATAACAAGATAGTTATTTATAAGCCCATTTAAATACATAAAAACAGAACTAGAAGGAATTTCCTGATCGATAATGACAATATAACAGATTAAAAAATATTTAAGAAACCTTAATTAGTCCTTTCTTGCCCTCAGAAATTCGTCTTTTCCCTGGAAGTTGTATATTTTTGTTATTACCAGTCTTCAGATAAGCTCCTTTTTCAATAATGTAACTCTCCATAATTAAGCTTTTGGCCTCAGTCCTTTGTAATTTGGCCAGTGATACCTGTGTGTAAAGCAGGCATTGTGTGCCACAATCATCAGCCCCAGGTAAGTATTAAAAGCACTTGCACAAATTAGATAGCATTACAGGGTTTTTTTTTCCTTTCTTTTTATAGCTAATCCTGTCATCATAATTAAATCATAAAACCAAAAGATAATTTAAACATGTCACTCAGCTGGAGGTTTATGAAGCCATTGTCGACATTTAAGGCTGACAATAATCAAAGATAAATTTGTGCCTTAATTTAGTCACGCTGCAGGCTACTTGGCACCTTTATTCATCCAACATGGGCAGAGACAAAGGGAGACTACTGACCAGATTGCTTCTTTAGAAGGTTAGAAAAGATGTGAACTCCTGGTATACAGGACTCTGCTCTAGGTCCAGCTCACAAGTCAGACAAAAACTAAAGACCTATCTGGATAGTTTAATCTTTTTTATTGATATTGTTTTATAGATAAGCAATTCAAACTCTATTTGTAAAAATCAGAAAACTAAAACATACAAAAGTCAGAACACTGAGGCTCTTGACACCGTGGGACACCAGAACAGTTGCCCACTGTAGATGATTTCCCCAGATAATGGGACATAATACAAACATGCTCAGTTCCAATGTTCAGCATGTGCCACATTTATGTAATCCGCTGTCTACAAACTGGGAAAAAAAATCTTCATTCAACATCCACATGCCTATAGCCAATACATAGAATTGCAAATTTGCTTTTGATGCTGTTTGGCTATTCTTAGTGCCTTTTTGTAGAGGAGAGGCAAAATTGTCAGCCTGCCAGTGGAATTAGAGTCTTGCCAGCTTTGTATCTTAATCTCCATCATTCTCTACGCTGATTTCTAAATGCTGAAAGTCATTCACTCACTGCATTGTGATCACAGAATCAAGGGCAGCTATTGTGTGGGAACATTCACTGGAACCTATAAGACAGACAACCAGCCTTTCAGAAAAATAGATACCACCTGATAAAAGGTAATGTCAACATGCTTTCCCAAAAACCATGCTCAAAGAGTGGATGCTGTAATAATCTGTTTGATGAGTTATATTTTGTTCTGCCTCACACAAAGTGCTTAGGAATAAGAATGAACTTACTGATATTTGTCTCAGTGTTTTTTTAGGATTGAGTAGAAAAACATGCTTCTGTGTAAAACTTCTCAGCCCAGTGCTGTCATCTCTCTCTGACTTCCTCATTTAAAACCCCTGCACCTGCAGACCAGGCAACCAGCTGTTTGCTTGAGTCTATTGAGTTGAATAAACACCATAAATGTTGAAGCATCATTTAAATAGCAAATAATTTTCGAACAAAATTAATGCTATTTCTTAAAAGTTGTAAATCATGCACTTTTCCAGGAATGTATTTTTATTCTCTGCTGCAAACCTTTGCATGATTTATAGTTCAGTAAGAGCACTCCTGCCCTTTAAGCTGCCCCTCGGTTCCAGCTGTGTCTGAAAGAGGATTGTTTTTTTTAGCTTGTGACTTTTTAGGCCAACCCCTGGGTTATTTGCAGTTTTGGAACTTTGGATATTCATAACTTCATCATCTGACACTATAAAACTACACAATGACACTAAAGTGACATCAACCATGCTTTCTAATGTTTTGTTTGTTTGTTTTATATATGCACAAATTTTAAACAAAGTATTTCAAATATTTTTAAATGAGACTAGAGCAATTTACAATTTCTGTGAAAATGCAGTGTGAATGCTAAAGGCTAAACAACTCTGATGATATTTGTTGAAAAAGGTGAAACTGAATTTTCAAAGTTAAATCCAGCAAAACAGTAGATAGTTTTAAAATAAAATTTTAAGTTAAATATTTTAAAGGATTTAAAAGTCCTAAACTCCAATAATCTAATAACTGAGTTTAAAGTTTTGAATGGGTAAAATTGGTGAACATATGCTGAAGACGTTACAGTCCAAAAAACACTCAAACGAAACTATAAACAAAAAAGCAATAGTACCATTCACATAAGTAACATTCTTTGAAGGGATACATATTGCCTGCTAGTGAATTGCGTTTATATGGAGATAACGTCAACCCCACCCCTCAATTGATACGATACAATTTACATCCTAAAATGAGTTGATTAAACAGAAAAGAAAGTGAGTTTGAAATGTTTTAAATGGCAGAAATGTGCTTACAATGAGCACTACTTAGGCTGCTGTTGACTGTAAGTAAGATACCAATAGAATATAAATAATCCAAACAACCTTATTAAAATTTTAATTAGTCTTAGTTTTAGAACAAAAAGTATGTCTGCCTCTTAAACTACTGAAAATAAATCAAATCTAAAAATGTATTATTTTTTTTTGTTGTTTAAACAAATTGCATCAGTTTTGACACAGTTGCTTTTTTTACTAATAAAACCATTAGTTTTAGGACAGTAAGCCAATAATTTCCAGAACATGTTTTCTTCTGTCTGAATCATGGCGTAGAAATTAAAGCTGGGTTTCATCACCAAACAGAATTCCTCTCATTCTAATTTTCAATACAGTTTTTTAAAAATTATTATTCTTGTGGAGTTCAGTGTTCCTTTATTAATACCAGCAACCAAAAAAAAAAAAAAATAAATCAATGTACATGCAAAGTTCTTGGGAAAGCAACAAATATGAACAAAGTTATCAGAGGAATGAAATCCATTTCATGGGGTTCTACTTTCAAAGACATGCCTTATTCATGAAATGCAACATGATTGATTCACAGACACACACATACACACACAAATACATCTCAAATTACTTATCTATGTGCACTGTGACAAAAAGACTGACAGTTTATCTTCAGTCATGTGATATGACAAATATTGCAAATCACTAACATACAAATAGATTTTTTAAAATTTTGTTTAGACCTTCAGCAGTCCATGCTGTTTGCAGATAACAAAGTCAGAACAATTTTACTGATAAAACAGTTACAGAAAACTTTAACTCAATTTTAC
>JAOXNZ010000030.1:4315535-4326099 GCA_028566095.1 Kryptolebias brasiliensis | reverse complement strand
ACAACAAGACACAAGAAGCATAACGAAATACGTTATACAATAAAATAATAATTTATTAAAAATCTTTCAAACATTTTTTTAAACATAACTTTTTATAAACTGCAGAGATTTTATTTCCTGAGAAATGGTCCTTTTTCACTTGGCTGGTGGTGAGTTAGGAGGATATAAACATGAAAACACAAGTCTGGTATATATTAACATAAAAAAGAGCTGTAGTAAGCTATATTTATTTGAGAAACTGATCTTTCTAAGATTGTATTTTTTGATAAAAAAAAAAATTCTGTAAACATTTGTGGGACATGGAGCAGCCCTAACTAAGTTACAGTAGTTAATGCAGATAAAATAGGATAAATGAGAGTGTAATAAAATTATTTTGCTTCTTGCCCTGTCAGAATGACTAAAAACAAAATCTACAATAAACTAAAACTTAACAGCATCAAGCCAATTCCAAAAATGACAGTGCAAATATTAACAGTGACAACAGACTCCATATTTGCCTGTGGCAACACAGACGGTCCAATTTCCAAATTCACCAGTTTGGCTTGATTTCTTTCATAACTCTGGTTTTTCCCCTGTGTTTCACACAAAGAATGTAGATTAAAACACCCTTTCTAACAGTAGGAATCAATAACCTCCACAGCTAAAACCCATGCAGACAGGAAATAATGGGGTCAACAAAGTTTAATTAAAATCAATAAAGCAATAAAAATAACTAAATCTTCTTGTTTCTAACTATTAGAAGAATGATGAAAATACAACTGAAATAGTCAGAGACTCATCCTTGCCTTTTTCAGCTCTGCTGGTGACAAATCCCATCAGCTTTGGTGCAGAATCTTCCCAGCAACAGATCCATAAATCCATACAGTGATAGCACAAATTAACTAGGAGATATTATCTTATTCTAGCTTGTGATTTTATGTATTGTTTTCTTGCAAACAAATTATTATTTCTTGCTAAAGAAATCAATTTTGTTTTTAGATCCACATAGTCCTCCGTATCTCCCCAAATTAAGTTAGAAATCTTTTAAAGTTTTCTTCTGATGTCCCATGTTGGACATGTTGTGCATCAAAGTCTTTTGAGTCTTTTAAGTCTTTTAAGTCAACCTGTAATGGTTTAAAGATTGGTCATTTTTTACAAGTAACCACAACTTATTCTAAAGGTGACTTTTTCTTTTTTTTTTTAAACAACTTCTGGCTTTCAGGGGGGATTAGAGTCCATTTTACCTTGTTCTTCAGGGTGGACACATGCAATTCCTTGCAACAGTAGGAAATCTCAATAAAAAATATAACAAAGATGAAAAAAAGTCAACTGATAAAACTGAAAAGGTTAAAAATAAACTACCCAAATATGAAGGATTTAACTCACAATTGACTGACTAAACTGTATATAAATATATCAGTAGAGGTATTTGTTGTGCAGCATTTTTTTATTGCTATATTCTCACACGTTCAGTTTAATTTATAAATGTATCAAGACATTATAAAATAGCAACAATCTATGAATCTATCTGATAGTTCTTGATTGAAGTGAGATTTGGGGAATGTAGTCATGTATATGAAGACTTCACCATTACTGTATACGAACGCTTCTTTAATCTTTTCAGTAGGTTCACCTGCATCAGCCCACAAAATGATGAAGGAGGAGAAAAGTCCTTTGAACAGTATGAACCTCACACCACCCCTGGCTCTTTTCAAGGGGAGGTGACTATTGCTTGGCTTGTCAGCTTCCAGTCCTGCCAAGCACTCGACAGACCAAAGGTATGGACGGTTCACAAACAGAATTTTTAAATCTGGCCAGCATCAAAGGGCTGAATGGGAAATTGCAATCAACTGGAGAGAATGTCAATGAACTGCATAATCTACGGCTATGGGAGAGGACAACACTGAAAGGCTCAAGAAAAGCAGGACAAAGTTTGTGCCAACTTTGTTATCAAAAGTATATTTCAAATCTATATTTTACAGATTTTTTTTTTGTACAATTGATGACAATAATTTTTTAAAGTCTTAAAAGTTTCAATAGCCCAAAAGATAAATTTGAAAAAACTTCCAATGTCTTTAAGCCAAATTTTTGGAAGCATTCAGTTTATTAAAAAGTGATAAATTATCAAATGTTCTTTCTTTTTTGTAAGATTTTTAGATATTAACAAACTTTAAGCCTTTTTTGTATGTGTCATAGATTTATACTGGAGCTTTAACACAACCTGACTAAAGAGGGTAGGATCCACATCTTTGGAATAATCTTCAGAATACCATCGGCCTTCAGACCCTTCCCTTTCCTCACATTTTGAAAGGACTAAAAAGCTGCACTGATAGAAGCCGGTAACTGATTTTTACCTTTAATCTGTATAGTGAAGCATGTTAGGTGGTACTTAGGTGATACGTTTATACCAGATATTAATATAGAAGACCAGTTGTTCAAACCCCAGTGCAACCAACATCTGAGCAACCTTGGTGCGTAACGAACGAGAAACACAATACTGATGCCATGTTGAACGTTGCCCAGATTAACAAGGTTTGCATCACATGTTGGGGGACTGGGACATTCTGATGTGAAATGGGCTACTAGAACAAGACATTCATAGATAAGGCCAGAGAATATAGTTATATATCAATGTGTGAATTTGTTTTGTACACAAAGGCTCTTCATTTATATCTAAGCTGCCATCTAGAGGACTCCTTGGAAGAAAAAAGTATCTCAACAGGACCTTTCTGATTAAACTAAGGATAAATAAATATATACAAACAAATAAAGAAAGAAAGAAATTAGGACATTTTCTCCTTATTTATCTCAATCAGATCAGTATCTTAAGACATGCTGTATAGTATTTTGAAATTATGACAAAATGCAAAAAGATGTCCGTAAACAATGTTTGCTTGTGCAGAATCATCTACTTTTTGACAAGTATATTTTGAACATCTATTCTTTTGGCCTTTGGGTTTTGTTGTTTTGTGTTCAATAATTTTGTATTTCTTGGTTCTGCATTGAGTTTTGTTGAAGTCATGTTGGTTTTCTTTTTTTGTTGCCTTATTTTTCTGGTCTGTATTATTGCTTTTTCTTTCCCTTTTTTCTCTAGTTTTATTATTTTGTTTGTTTTCAGGCTTGTGTCGGCTGCGTGTGTTTCTTGCTCATGTGAAGTTTTCTTCCTTGCTCACTCTGTCACTCTTAAAATTTATGTTTATGAACTTCCTGTTTCTGTAGCATTTTCAGTTCTCTTAAAATCAAAGTTTATTCTTTCTCATCCATCTGTGTGCCACCTGCCTACTCTTTGCATTTGTGTCCTTAAATCACATACATAGTGACATGTATATTTTTCAGTACAGTTCTTCACTCAGTAAGTTGTTTACTTCAACCCTGATGCAGGTTTCAAAAGTGGTTCAGCTACTTGTGGGGTACACAGTTAATTGGTAGTTTTCAGATTAAACCATATAGACTATGTGTCTCAGCTTACCTAAAACAGCTGTAATATCAACTTTTTTTTTGTAAATTGGTGTGGAATATTTATGTATAATGAACACTATGGAAGTTTGCTCAAAAGCAACATGAAGCAGTGCCAACTGGCAATCATAAATGGAAAAAAAAGTTTATGTTTAGTGACTGACTCTTGAATATAAAAGGATTCACTTGCCTGTGAAAAAAAGACCAGTAAAAATAGATTTTCTGCACTTTGAGTAGAGGTAGTGTGGCACAGCTACACACTTAGAGTGGGCTTAGTGCTCCAGCTTTTGTTAATCACAACAGCAACACCAGCCAACACATAAAATGCCACAATTTCTGCAGTGTTGACAGCTGAAGGCAGGGTTGTGCCCACATTTGTTTGTGCCTATTTACTTCAATGGGGAATAGCTCAGTTTAGCATTAAACAATTTGATTTAGACATTTTTGTCTATTATCACTCACATATTTTGTTCAATTATATTTAGCATCTATTTAACTTGACAAAACCACTTGAGATTGAAATATAGCCTACCAGCCATGGAAGACACATCAGCACCTATAAGACAAACACACAATATTTTACCCACAACAATACACTTTTACAGTATATTCAAACTGGAGCAGACATTTAACTATCATGATGATCCCTTCATCACAGATAATGCAGCCCAATTCAACCATCACATTTACAGACAAATGTTTGTCTTCAGATTAGTAACAATTTATTTAAATAACTTTGATCTGCTGCAAAACTGAACTTGTTGGTATAGTGTATGATTGATGAAAGTAACTTGAAGGAATGCATATTGCTTGTCGCCTTGCATGCCAAAGTTTTGTCATTAAAAATGGAATTTCTTTCTATAGCACATTTAAACAATATGGTTGATTAAAGTACTTTACAATTTAGTATCACGATTAGTGTTTTCCTGTGTTTGGTTCCTATATTTTCTTTGTGTTTTGAGAGTCTGTTGTTTGATTTCTGTTCATTGTCTTGCTGTGTTTTTGTCATTTTCAGAAATTTTCCACAGTTAGGCCCGGTCCCAATACTCGCACTACACCCTTTGCCCCTCTATGAAGTGTGTACTCAGTCAAAGTGCACATAAGGGTTCGCAGGTGACAAGCATGCAGAAATTGGAGAATTGGGACAGTACGGGTTACGTCAAGGTGCCAGTACGATTTTATAAGTACAGTTTAGGTATTTTTGCTTTCTAAAGTCATTGCAGGAGATATTTGGCTGTTCAAATGTGTTTTGTTATGACTTGTTGAATATGGAGCAAAGTTTAACAGTAGTCACACATGTACAGTAGAGTGAGATAATATTTATATCAATACTTTACATTTGAAAACTGCTTTTTTCATGACAGATGCAGCTTGCTCTGTCACCACTGCCATATTTCCGCATTTTAATTCAAAATGTCACATACACTGATGAATTGTGGGTAAATACTTTGCCGAAGTCTGCCTGGATGCGGGCTTAGCCAAAGTGTGGATGTAGGATGCAAAGGGGGCGGGGCGAAAGACACACTACGCACTCAAACCCTTCAGCATGAATGTGCATTTGAAGGACACGAGGGTGGAACAAGGGTGGAAGTATTGAGACCGGGCCACAGTCTTTGCTCCTCAGTCAGCCTGCCACGTCCATCTACACCTGCTTCCTGTTCACCTGTCACAGCTGCAGCCACTTCCCTCATCAGCCCCAGTCCTTAAAGTCTTTATGTCTACATTCACTGCTTAGTGGAGAATTATGTGTTTTACATGCCACAGCCAGGTCCTGCTGTGCCTGTTTGAGACGCTGCCTCTGTTTTGTTTTGTTCCTGTTGCTGCCACATCAGCTTTGCTTTGTTAGAATAAAATCTTGGTTTGTTTTTGCTAAAAGTTCTTTGTGTTAAGTCTGCATATCTGGGTCCAAAACCTCCAGCCAATGTGACAACTAGTTAAAAAGGAATGAGAAAAAACATCAATAAAATCAATCTTTCAAAACTGTGTTCTAGGAAATTCACATTATTTTGTTGCCCACATCATACTGGCTTCAGTTCACTTGTAACCACTTTGGCAGCTGCTGCAACCTTTATGATTTAATTGACCAGAATGCACTTTTGAAACGAAGATAGATTTTGACAGTTTTTCAAATAATATCACTGAGCTGAGTTTTAGCACTCTAGAATTCCGAAGATCTAAACTGAAATGTGTTTGAGACAAATCTGGGTGACAAATCTGCAACTATTTTGAGAGGAAAATTTGTCACACAAATTTTTTGAACATGTTCAAAATCCAAGTAGTAACACTGCAAGCCTTTGATATTTTGAGATATTTTAGAGACTCCTGTGAATGCAGTTTGCAAACTAGCCTGCACATCAAATTTTACCCTAATATACACAAGGTTGACTGAGTTGTTGCATTTTTTTTGCTAAGGTCAGTTAGCTGTGGTGGCCATCTTCATTTGGTTCAACTACAAAAATGTATTAATTGTAGATGAAGGTCCAACTTTCTGAGTTTCTCTAAAATCTGTCCTCTGGTTTATGAGACACTTTGCTAACAGACAAACACATACACACACAAGTTGCAGCAACTACTTATTTTACTCACAACCATGGGGTCATTGGGATTCTCTCAAGCATCTATTTCATATTCTGCTTCCTTGCCTTGAATCCTCATACGGCAGGAGCCAATAAAGCTAAAATCTTATTGAGAAGTTTCACACCTCAGGTTTCTCCATATGAAATCTCTTAGCCTATGCCTATCATTAATCTCCATACAAATATCTGCTCAACCTCTCATGCTTGACCTCTATTTTCATCTAACTTTGGCCACCTATCATCCCTATTTTCAATAACTTTTTACCACCTAACCATCTTTACTTCGCCAAATAATTGACAAACGTGCATACACAAGTGGTACATGGCTTTTTTTTTTATAGGTAATATGAAACATATTGGATTTCATCTAAATGGCCTAGAGAAAGCATTTCTCATACTTGCTTCTAAGTTGAGCATGCAGGTAGGCCTACTCGTATGTGGGATGAATTTATTACCACTAATCAAGTGAGAACACGCCACACCATTATCAACTTTTAATTAAAACACAAAAAAATCTGCTGGTGTTAGAATATTATCACAGATTAGAATGCTCTTTCTTTAGGCTACATATTCCACTTACACTCCCCTTTAAGTGAATTTAAACATGGTGGCTCGACCTTTGCTGCTTATCCACCCACATCATTCATCATGGAATCCCTCATGTCCTCAGATCATGGGACAGTGACTGTCCAGGGAATCAAAGAAAAGGAAAAAAAATCCATGCAGGAGAGAATTTTTCTCTCTAGGATCACCCCCAAAAACTACCCATGCGATAAAGGAAGCACTGACTGTGCAAACCTTCAAATTGAAACTCATAGCCTATCTATTCTCATTGTCATGTGACTGACATTAGTAGCATGCGACTCCCTTGCTGCAGAGTCTGTTCCTGCCCAACTGTGATACAGAAGCAGGTCAGTACAGTTCTGATTGCTCCACCGCGGCATGCAGTTGCCTCGCTGTGTGTTTAAATCTGCATTTGACTGAGTGTGTTTGACTTTTTGAGCCATGTTGGGGTAGAGGGAGTGATACGGTCTTTATCCCTGAGAGAGTTTTCAGGTTACATGCACATACTTTTGGGGATTCTGATAGAAGCCAGCAGTCCATCCCAGCATTTATCTGAAATACACACTGGAGTTTAAATTTCCACTGCCCATTTTTCTGTGTCTGCATGTCATCTTGCCTCTGCTGAGAAGGACCAATAGGTGGCAATGTTGGTCAGTCATGTGGTCAAGTTATCATGTTGGTCAGTTCATCTAGCCCTTTTCTCAACAACAACTGGAGAGCTAATTTTCAGTTCTCTGTTAGATTAAGTGTAAATGTTGTGACAGTATTTTTCAGTTTGTGCTATAAACCTCAGTTTTTTAAAATATATCAAGCACAGATCTAACAGCAATGTGCTGATGGGAGTAAAATAGGAGACCTGTTGTCAAGAAGCTCAATTTGTCATTTCTTAACTGCAAAGGTCTGCAAACAGGGAATTTATCTGGGCATTATAGTTTTTCTCAGCCTTTTGCTGAGTCACTGTCCATCCATTTTGTGAAAAAGCAATGCTGTTCCTGAGAAAGAAATTTAGCACATTTCCAGGACCTCCCTTGATAATTTATTTCTGGCACAAAATGATGTTCCTTTTTTTTCTAACTCCAAATCCAAACAGTGAAACTGACAGAGCAAACAAGATTAATTTTTTCGAGTTGGATGATTAAGACAACTCTTAGATTTTCATTGTCATCGTTAGTCAAATACATTTGGAACAACAGAAACAGCATTCATTCATCAGCTATAGCTGCTTTAGCATGCTGGGGATCAGGGGTCATCTTGACCCAATGTCATTCTGTTCATAACAGAAGATGTCAGATCAGGTAAAGTGCACATTGCAATTAGGAAGTACAGTGGCATCTTTGCAAATAAGTCTACAAAAATCTTCATTTCCCTATTTTACTATTTATCACTGAATGCTTAATCAGAACATTGGTGCCAAATAATCTTGATACTTAAAGCTAATCCTATTTAAAAAATATCACAGAGAAGTTTTAATTGATAGCCTGAAAAAAACTAAATATATCTCAGAAGAATGAACCAACACTGACGCATAAAGTGTGTATATTTAATATTTTATGTAAAAATTATTGTCAGTGAAACCGGTACTTTCAATGGCCCCAGCTAGCCTTATGATATGTGTTTCTTTCTGTAGTGCCATGTTTTAATAACCTGCGCCAGTTAGCATTACTCATCACCAGATTATGCATAAAATAATGAATAATTACCAACTGTCCATGGTCAAAATGTAGGCAAGGAAAACATAGGCATTGTAAAAATAAAACTTCCAGTTAGGTACTTTTTTCTATCAGTTTGCGGTGTGTGCTACTATGAAAAGTCAGGCTGGGTACTGTTGGCTCCCTTCAAAGGTTATTAAGATTAGTTTTCAAACACCCCACCCCTACCCCACACATACACATACACAAAACCATCTCCAAAGAAGTAAAGCCTTGCAGAAGAGAGGGAAGGAATGTCACACTCTGTCCCCTCAAATGGGCAGAAAAAATAAAAAGGAATGCTGTGTTATCCTGTTGTACTGGAACTAAAACATGTCAAGACCTAAAAAATTGTGTGTATGGGCATAGTATGTATCCTTAAATTTAGACCAAGATCCTTTTTTAGCCTTGATGAAATACTGCCAGGGCCCAGCATAAGCAAAAAAAAAGTTGACCCTTTAATAATTCTGCAGAGCATTCTTATAGACTTAGTTTGTTAAGGGAACTCCTGAGACAGCAGGTTGGTATCACTGATGACAGGAAGACTGAAGATTCTGTGGGTACAACCATTTTTGATTTATTCATTTTTTGGAGAAGGTATCGCATTGATCAGCCTCAATGAAGAAGCATGTACCTCGATGCTAGAAAAGAGAACGTGTACGTCAGCTCTCTAGTATGTCAGGGACTCTGAAAATGTATTGGGGAAAAATTGCTGTGTTCAGTGAACTTGGAGAAGGCTAATGACTGTGCCCCCGGGGGTATCTTGTGAGAACAGTATGAGGTTTGGGGTTGGGCTCTGCCTCATCAACAGCCCCCTTTTTTGTGATTTTCATGGAGTAAAGCTTGAGGAATGAAGAGTGTCAAGTATGGTGGCTCCAGGATTGCACATTGCTTTTTGCAGATGATGTGGCTTTGTTGTCCTCTGGGGGAAGTGGGCACTGAGCAACGGAGTGAGTCACAGGTGTGGGTGTTAAAATATCTCATGGCCTTGTTCATAGGAAATAAGATGGAGCGAGCGTGAAAATCAATAGACCTGAGCTGCATCACCATTTAAGTGCACAGTGTAATCATGCTGTTTGGCTGAATCCTAAATTGAATCATTTCATTTAGTACACAAACATTTATTACTAACAGTCAACATGTAATTCAACATCATGTCTGAGCCAAGCAGTCTTAACTGGGGCCTTTCTGTGAAGAGCTGCATGTCTGCATGGGGTTCTCTACAGGTTACTTTTACTGGTTACTTTTCCACAGTCCAAAAGCATGCATGTTAGGTTAATTGGTGATTCTAAATTGAGCTCAGGGCTGAGTGTGTGTGAAAAACATTTGTCTTTCTCAGTAAGAAGAATGAATTAATGAATGAAGTTGGAAATTATATCTAAAAATAAGACCAAGACAAATGCTGGATTACTGGGCCATGTTTGACCATTGGGGTCTAGCACTGGGTCACTACAATGTTGGCCACTGTGCCTCACTATCCCTTCTTGAGATCTAGGGACATATAACATTTAAGTGGTGATGATAACTAGCTTGATCTGAATTTTTGTAAATATTTCAGCAGTATACTACAGCACTGTAGATGGCTACATGTAAGATGTTCCTTTACATTCCAGTTTAAGTATTTTGTCAGCTGACAATCTTACAAATTGCACTTCAAAAGAAAAAAAAATCTTTATACCTCTCAAAACAAACCAACCAACCAACCATATCAATAAATGGGGGGGGGGGGTCAATCCATCAGTTAATTATTCATTCAATCAACTTTTGATAATCACAACCTAAATGATAATTGATAATTGTTATTTTTAAACTGCCATAACTATATGGTTATGATGCTTTGTAGTTAGTCATTTGTTTAAAGTTTAAGCAGTTGTGTCCAATTCTGGTCCCGAAGTGCCACTATCCTGCATGTTTTAGTCTTTTTCCTGTTCCAACACACCTGATTCAGTGGCTGAATTCCCTCTTTGGCATCTCATCAAGTTTTGCAGAAGCCTGTTAATGATCCATCCATTCAAATCAGGTGTGCTGAAGTAGAGAAACATCTAAACCGTGTAGGATGATGGCCTTTCAGGACCAGGATTGAACACTACTGGTTTAAAGAAAAAGAATGGTAACTTTGGATATTCATAATCATTCATAAAGCATTTTTATTTTCTGTTATTTTATTTTTTAACTTTAACTTTTAAGACTTTGTTCATGGTGGCACAGCGGCGTAGTGGTTAGCGCTGTCGCCTCCCAGCAAGAAGGTTGCAGGTTCGAATCCTGGCCTGGGGCCTTTCTGGGTGGAGTTTACATGTTCTC
>JAOXNZ010000030.1:4207300-4243205 GCA_028566095.1 Kryptolebias brasiliensis | reverse complement strand
AAGTTTTCATTTGGAATAGTAAAAATTTTTTTTTTTTTTTTTTTTAGTAGTTACAGCCTTAATTTTGTCTTTACTTTAATTTTCTCCTTGTGTTGACTAGATCCAAAGAGTAAAAACACAATACATTCCTTCAATATGTTCCTTCATTACATGAAACACCTGAGCAGTTGGTTCTGAAATGGCTTAGTTTTTCTACCATATTTATGTTAGTATGTAAAGAATCTCTGTTTCAGTGACACAGTGGGAGCAGTTCACATGGTCTTTGCTTTTTTTTTCCCCTCTTCATGTCTCCAGGCTTCTTCACACAACTCAGACATGTAGTAAAAATAAACTGGCAACTTAAAACGTGGCTCGACACTCTAAAAACTATCTTTAAATATGAATAAATGTTTTTTTTACTAGATTTCAGAATACAGTTTGACATGTTTTGGTGCAGATTGTTAAAAACTATCACAGGGTCTGTTCCATGTCTCATTCTGTCATTTAGCTACATGACATGCTAACTAATCAATAAAGAAATTAAGACATTTGAGTTGTGCTAAACAAATGAACAAATTGTAAATTATAATAGTATTATGCTGCTTTGAAATAAGTGTTGTTCAGGGTAAGCTTTCGTTCCATCAGCAGCTCTTCCTGTCCACTGAAGCCAGATTTATGTTGTGTGTTTCAGAAACATTAGCCTAACATGCCAGATGTTTGGGGTAAACATCTGTCCAGTATTGGTTTTATAAACTGTAACATTTAATGTGAACCTTTAGCAAGCTTTCCAATAACTTCTTTTTACCCCCCACAAAATAATAGCAAAAAAAAACTTGCTACATTTATTTTTAGAGGCTGTACTGAAGCTTGAATTTATTACGAAAGTAACAAAATACTTTTACTTTATTCAGCTCTGCCATCTAAGTTTTTTTTAATGTGCTGTCAACACCTTTATTGTATTATACTGTGGTAAGACTTGGGTTTTGTCACGTCTCCTCTCAGAGAAAAACAATGGAGCCACATGTAAATGCTTATGAATGTTACATTAAGACTTTTTTTTCAAAGTTTTACCAATCTTGAACAAATTTTTAATCTGTTAAAAAGTGGCATAGAATGCAAAACACATTGTGATAAACCAACAAAATCCTCACTTTCACTTTTCTCACCGCTATCTAAAATCTAAAGCAGGTGTGGGCATCAAGGCCAGTGAAAATAAAATATATTCAGATTTTTTTTGCAGGCTTCGCAGTCTACTAAGAGATTGATTTTGCACTCACTGATACTGTGACAATGACACAATTTTGATATTTTGTGTAGTCCTACATACTGTATGAGATTGGAAGTTTTCTAATCTGTGCCACCCTACACTACAATCAGTAAGATGTAAGCAGAATTGTAGCAGAACTAGATTTTATATCCACCAGGGGCCCAACATTTTGATGACCTACAATCAAACTCATTCACTTTGACCTTCGAGCTGTTTTTCATATTTTTATGTCTTTGATAGAACCTGGAGTTCTCGTACTTGTTGTTAAATATACAGCCTTGGTTGACTATTTAATGCTACTCTTCTAAAGCACCTCTGAAAATGGTTGAACAAAAAATGGAAATGTTTAAATATAGCTGCATGAACCACAGCAGATTCTCCTAATGACAATTACATTTGGCAGAAAGTGATGGCTTAAACATATACTCAATCGGGGCCTCATAATTAAATAATTTGACAGGGGAGGGAGGATTGCAGCGAGCTGGGCTTGCTTGCCAGTAACTGTTTTGTTTCTGATTATGCAAATACTAGGGCATATGGAGCATTCAGGATATTTTTTCCTAGTTTGGCTGGTGTTGGGGAGGCAAAAGTGACATTGCTCCCATTCATGGCGGTAATGAAAGGGTCCTTGCTTGACTAAGACTCCAGAAAAGCATGGCATTTGAATGGCTTTGGTTACTTGAACTTTGAGAAGGATTTGGCATGCGTGCTCATTCAATGAATAAAAAATGATGTGAAGTGAGTGTGTGAGCAAGCTGAGGCAAAAGCACCCTGTGTAGTGGAGTTGATCAGTTTCATTTGGCATTGTGTCAGACACCTTCCACATGCTGAATTTTACACAGTCATCTGAATAACTATACAATTAGTTATCTATTGACAGTTTGTTGGACTTTTTTTCAAAAGGTCTCTAGTGGTGCTTGCTCAGTATTAGAACATTAAGTTGTGATAGTATCGTTGAATATTGTCCTCACTCCTGTTTTCTTTTAATGCCACCATGATGCAACACTCTGTATGCTTTAAGCATGACAGCCATGATTAAATAAATAAGCTGTGAATGTTTAGGGGTGTCCATCTGATTGCTAAATACATTTAGTTTGTGTCTGTGATTTATTGCAATTCTTCTGCAATATTGATATTGGGATGATAAAAAATTGGTTGGTAGGTTTTACCAGAAACTCTAACCGACGTTTCTGTAGTTTCCTGTTTTAAAATCCTTTTCAACCTAGCTGTTACGCTCAAAAATCACATTTAAATATATGTGTTAACATTCTTGAGAGGCGAAAACACTAATCTTTACAGCACGGCTTTGTGTGCTGGTAAACTATCTGAAATCACACCTGACTGCTAAAGTCAAAACCATTAGCAGCTATGCTTTCAGTGCACAAACACAAAGATGAGGTTTGTTTTTTTTTTTGTCACTTGAGAGTGAAAACTCAAAGGTTTCATGCAGCCAATCACATTCCTTGATTACTGGTTTTGTATAAAACTACCTGTGAATTCTTGTGTATTCAGCTAAAATTGGAAAAAAATTGCAAGTTGTTGCAAAGATTGGTCAAATTAGCTTCACTTTTTTTTCTTTTCCCTTTGTCATGGCAAGATTGTAGGTTCTTGAAGATTTCTTTTGATTGCCTCCTTGTAAATTATGTCGAGGGGACCTCACCCCATTTGCACCCCTCGTAATTCTGACAAATCTCGAATGTGCTGCCACTTTTAAAAGAAAAAAAAAATGCCATCCTCTGAGTAAGATCGAATCAGTGTGGCTGGTGCACGTAGATCATCCCTTAGAGCTGCAAAAACACAGAGGCTTTCACTTGAAGCAAGCAAGTGAATTCACAGAGGACCTTAAAAGCCATGTAGCCTGTCAGGGTGTATTTATAGAAAGTCCTCTAGGCAGCCCTGTCCTGATTGTAGGAAAACAAAATATAATATTTATATGGTGTGAACAGAACATTGTAAGGATCAGGCTCTGTGTGGGCAGATGAAGACAGTTTGCCTATAATTCAAGCATAGTGTTCTGAAGTTGTGATGAAATATTTGTGACTGCATCAATTAATTAGTTTGGTTGCAAGCTTGAAATAACCCTTTTTAGTCTGATCCCGGGGTATTGAATTATCCTCTTGTCTCACAGGAAGACGCCGTCCTCAAGTACAATTATCACTTTTAGTGGCATACATCAAAAACGGAAGCTGCTGCGGTGACAAAATAGTGGAAATAATAGATGTCAAGATTGAAGCCAATAATATCCTGAATTTTATTGCACCAAGATGCATGATTTAATTGGAAGTGACTTTAGCGTTGCAAAGTATGAAATATTGATATTGCATTTTTGTGACACTCTTCAGAAATGTTTTGTAATTTACCTCACCAGCTGCTGTTACCAAACAGTCTGAAGCCCCGCAGGCTTTCTTTCAATGCAGCCTGTGTTTAGCATAATAGGCACTGTAGTGCACTGCCCTGGCGTTTTGCCTCTGTCAGCCCCATTAATCGGAAGTCAAATCACTTCCATTAGATTTCTAGGGTAAAGCATTTGGCTGGTGGGATTTGCTGAAGCAGGACACAGAGAGGAAGAAAGCAGGAGAGGGGAAAGATAGAAAGACGAGCAGGCGGCTGAGAGAGAATGGCTGGTGCTGATAAGCTGCAGGCAAGAAATACGCAAACCACTGCTGTATATGAGAATGATGAATCAGGGATAATGGTCACCCTGCAGTGAATATTGTCATCATGGGGACATTTTCCTCAGAGTCAACATTTACCTGTCACAGCATCCGCATTCAGAGATGTTATTATGGGTTTTGTTCTGAGGCTTAAGCGGGCAGCTGTGGTAAGAGGGTGACAGGAGATGGAGACGTTGGGGTCTTTATTGGAAGAGCAGCTTTGGGGGATGAATTCATTTTCACTTTGTGCAGATTGGGTTAAATGGGCCAGGTAATAATTGCTGGCAGAAGTTACAAGGTCACTCCCCTTTTGGATTCATTCATGTTTGAGTACTGAGCCTTTTAGTTGCAGTTTTCTTCCTTGATGGGGTATTGTTTTTTTAGATTGACAAAAGTACAAATTTTAGGTAATGTGTACATTTTTCAAAATCACACTGCTGAATAGTCAAATACCTGCTTAAAACCGTAAAACATGTCAAGACTTCCCACAATAATTGAAATACACTATTACATAAACTAACAAATTGGTATTGATAGCTGTTTTTACCATCAGTATAAATATATGCACAATGTTTGATTAATATGCTCAAATAGAACTTTGTAAAAGCAAGGTAAACCAGCACTTTTTCTTTACCTCAGATACCATGAGTTTAAACTGTACTTGGAGACCTCATGTGACTAATGAGCACATTAGACAGGAGCCAACAACCCCTGTTGAGCGATTATTTGCCATACAGTATACCCAGACCTCTGACCTATTCTGCCTGCCCCACTGTGTAAGCCCTGGTCAACGTGATTGACATTGGAGCAATTGGTCAGAGTGGTCCATCTGGGTGTAAGAGCTGGAAGACAGAACGGTCTGACCTCAGACTGAGAGATTCCAGAGCTCCAGGCTGGCATTCGATGAGAAGGCAGCTTAAGTCTTATTAGAGAGGGCATTACATCCAAACACAGACAAGCCATTTATTAAGACAACACTATCTGGGGAACAAAACAGGAGATTAAAGACCCATCCCATTATATTGTGGGTCGCAAAGGGCTTCTTGGTACCTTTGTAATCTGGAAACAGTCACCCCTGGTTAACTTGCTAAGGGAGTCAGAAAACATTCTTTTCCTTTTTGATGTTTGGGACATTTTTCCTGCTGTTTCTACCAATTGTTAAGAGCCAAAAAGGTAATATAGCAGTCAATTTTGTCCACTATATGTTCCCATAAGAGTGTAGTGGAGCAGACCTTTTCAGTCCAGGTTCATACAGTGTAGAAACAAAGTTGTTCCACCTCGCTTTATAAGTCATTACCAAAGAGCAAGCCTAACAGATTTCCTTGGCAGTACAATCTTGTATTGCATACCAGCCAGCATATCACTCGCTGTTTTGATTTCGTGCCTTTCTGCCTCTCGCCACAGCTGAAGGCCTGTCTTCCAGCGTGGGTAATAAGAGCTGAATGCATTAACCTTGTTTTCATTTACTCCCTGTGGATACGGCATAGGCCCAGCAAGTGAGAAATTCTTCTTCTTTTTGGCAGTGTAGTTTATCACTGCTGGCACTTTCTGTTAAATCTGGGGACCTTTTCATGACCTACCCTCGCTTGTCCTGGGAGAGTTCTAGCTGAGGTGACTCCAGCCTCAGCTTGTGGATTGGGAGCTTCTCAGCCCTCGATCCATGCCTCAGGCTGCCATGTTCATTGCTTGAAGGCCTCCCAGCCTGTAGCTGCCAATAAAAATCCAGAAGGTTTCCATTACTGAATAGCCTCATCCTAAATGTGCTGATTTGTTGATGCTGGAGAGCTTATGTTCACTATTAGGTACATTTGAGCAAACTGATGCTCAATAAAAAACAAGGTGCACTTTTAAATTCCCAGGCATCTCTGTTTCCACAAATGGACTGAAAATGACCAATATTGCTGTCAAAATGAGGCCATGTCAAAAACTGTAAATCAAATGTTTGCAAGTTGGACTACTTGAAATGTGTCTCATCGGCCCTGAGATTCACTTCCATCTTGTGCTGGGAATTTAAACACTATTCCACATACTCCATTTTTTCTAATGACATTTCCTTCAATCTGTCCAAAAATAAAAAAGCAAAACAAAGCAGAAATGAACACATTCCACTATTAAAGTAAAGGTTACAGAGGTAGGACCCATATCAGCACAATAATTCAGCTTTTTAGGGGAAAAAATGTTTGAAAAATATATAGAAGATAATATTATACATAAATATTCCCCTTGTACAACTCCTCTGGTCTTGCTTTAAACTGGTCCAGAGATTCAGTGTTTCTTATTTTATTTATCTGTTTGAATTCTGACTTATAAAGTTTTGGAATATTCTATAGATAATGGGCTGGACTGCTGGTTCTGCTTCATTAGCAACGTGCACAGGCTCACCTCATTGCTACACATTTTTTGGTGTTCTGTCCTGTCCTGGTCCTGTAAGGCATTACCTTTTGCCTCAGCAGACATGTTTAGACCAAATGCACAGTTGGCACTCTTGGACTTGATCATGCTTTTAATGTGCACAAGCTATTAATCTGTAGTTTTATTCTAGGCACTGAGGTTTATGAGAGGCAGCATTACAAAGACTGTAGTTTGCTCTACAGATGTTGACATGGGGTGTCCTGTCCTCATGGGCCACTGTCTTCAAGTTTTAACTATTTCCCAGTCAAACTATCTCTGCAACAAGTTGACAAGATCTGCAAAAGCCTTTTAATAACCTATTTATTTGTCCCAAGTGTACTGAAGCATGTAACATCTAAAACAAGTGGGACAATGGCCTCCAAGAACCAGAGTTTGACATCTCTTATGTAGAAGGTGACCTCTCCCATTTGTAACACAAACACTTTGTCAATGATTATGGGAAGTAGTTTTGTTTTATGTAAAGGATTATTATGACGAGCTGAACTTAAGTTATTACTGCTTATATTGGCCGTACAGTTTCAAGGCAGAACATTAGATAAAATAATAGGCAAAGCCAGAAAAGCAACACCATTTTTACAAAACCAAACAGGGAAAGAAAAATATTTAACACTATTAAATTTTCCCAAAACGCACAGAAACAAAAAGAATACTAATCTATTTTGCTTTGCTGGGTTTTCTTTAGTAAAGTCTAGATTTTATGTAGTTCTAGTGTTTCATTTTTGTAAAATATTGTTTGTTTAAATTTTTATTGGTGAGAGTTACACCTCAGGGCTTCAGCAGCATCCCAGCAGGAATCAGGGATGTAAATAGAACTGAACCTTCATGTTCAAAATTGATTTATAATATATAAACAGTAGCTTGATTTCAGGCATGTTTGGAATACAGCATTTGCCCTTTCATGTTCTTGTGTAAGCTGTTTCCAAAGCTAAAAATCTTAGTACTCCGCAATAATCATAATTTGGACATTTTTCTTTGGAATAGACATACAATGATGAATCTCTGCTGTATTTTTGTGTGTGACAAGAAGTGCTATGTACCCAATAGAACCTCAAAAGAAAAACGGAGAAAATCAGCAGCTAAAAGAATTAGCAGTACTGTAGCTCAAATCTAAAACTGTGAAACTGTAAAAAGATCACAAAGCAGTAGGTAAAAGCTAAATGTACCATGACAGTAGCTAAAAGATGAATGGTGCATAAAAAGACTAGATCACATATGCTGAACCAGATTTCAGAGAGCAGTGGATTTAAAGGAATTGAAGATATCTCAGTCTATTTCTATTAGGAAATTAAGTTAAATATTTCCAAAAGTTAAACATGGTAAGTGATAGCACACCATTCCTAATTGTGCCAAAAGTTTGAATACATAAATGTTTAAAATGGCACAAAGTGTGCAGAAGAATGGAAGAAATTAAACAGGAAAACAATAGAGTGAATGCTGAATCAGCATTTATTCAAAAATGCACTATTTAGTGTGAACCTTGTAACTAAATAACAAATGTGACATTACTTCTAATTTTAGTTTTTCCAGTATTTTCATACTGCATTCACATTAATATTCAGCTAAAAATCTGTGTACAGAAATGCCAAATATGCAAAACCCAGGTTCAGTTCATAAAAAAAAAAAAGAAGAAATCACTCTGCTCACAACAGCTCAGTGGGGCCCTCTTAATCATTACAGCACTGCAAGAGTAAACTATTACAACATTAAAAGGATGCTACCATCCACTTTTCCCATTATACTGGGCACTGCTGAGCAACATGAAGATTTACTGATTCTGCAAGCCCAGAGCAGAATTCAATGTTTTGTCCAGTGTCCATGCAAGCTAACCCTAAATGACCCTGGGAGTGGGCCACAGCAGGAGCCAGCAGACGGGCTCCCACATAGGGAGCTCTATGAGGTCATGGGGACATAACTAAAAAAAACTGGCAAGGATATTTTGCCATCTGTTGAGAAATAAGTACAGTCCAATGATTGGCCATCCAAGTGACGGGGACAACATGGCTATGGTAGGTGAAGACGGACAGAAAACTCTCTGCCAACAGCTGCATCACTTCAGGGAGGGCTGTTTGGGCTTTCCATCTATCCTTCCTTTGCTCTGTATGGGTTATTTAAGCCATGCTCTCAGCACAGCAGATTGTATTTATTACATATTTGCATATATATGAGAGCCTCTATTTTGACAGCTTTTCAAGCAGCACACTTTTTATTGAGATTACAGGAGACCGAAGACAAAGTGAGAGATGTCATTCCGTCTAAAAATTGTGAGATAGTAGTGGGCAATGCTGCAGCAATTGTCAGCACAATACTAGCAAAAAAAAGGGGATGGTATAAATTTTGAAAATAGAACAGACATAGTCTTTGCATAGCCCTCCTGAAAATATTAAATCACGAGTTTAAAACGAACCTGGTTACCTCTGAGGCTTGTCCCATTCTTTGAATTCAGATATATTAGAGATCATTTCAGAGGCTAAAACACTAGGTGAATGTACCACCCTTGACGCGCACACACACACACACACAAAAGAAAACATTGCTTACAAAGGATACATACTAGGGTACTCAGGAAAAAATAACAGCACTTATTAATATAATACTGTATTTTGGTGTTGAGCAATGTACTTAAATGTCTTTTCTTTATTGTAAATGAAAGTTCTTATGAAGTACATGCAAAATGTATGGAATATTTCATTACATGGACAAAAAAAAGGATCTTCTTATATTCTGCAGTTTAAAACTAATTCCTGAACAAAACTAATTATGTAAATTATTCAGCTTTCAAAATCGAGTGCTTGAAAACCATACTGAGTTTTGACCTGGCTGAGTGACAGGAATCATGGCCCTGGAAAAAAAAACAGCTGTCAGTTTAATCAGTGAAAAGTATAACAGATATGCATTAGGAAGGTAATTTTAATATGCAAAGTAGTAAAAGGTGTTGGATTTTTTTTCTGTTGTCTAACATTTTAAGCACGAACAAATGGAGAAATTTGTCAAATGAAATCTTGTATACAGGCTAGGGAACTTTTTTAATAGGTGTAAAGATAGAAAAATATAAACTATTCTTAGTAAACAACAAAAAAAAGTGAAATGAAAAACAAATGGCTAAAAACATGAGTCGGTGTTTGTGAGTGAAGTTAAGTCATGTAACCAACAGCTGAACAAGAAAATCAAGTTATAATATATATAGACTTAACAAAAATGGTAATGGAGGCATGAAAGTTATTGATGAATCATAAATCTGCATTGGGCAAGAAGATGATGGCAGGGACTTTAGTTTGAATGTTCAGTAAAGCAAATAAATGGGATTACTTGTAGAAAATTGAAGGCCTAGCATTTGTTGAAGGAATGCATATCGCCCTCTGAAAACTGAAAGTCTAGCATGAAAGGCAGAGTTACTGATATTATGAACTTGCATGTTAAATAAAGAAGCAGTGAAGATTTCAGATGTTAACTTTGTGCTAAACGTACAGGTGACCACAAATTAATGCCTACATGAACATCCATCAAGACTTATGATTCATGTTTTGAATCTAGTTTATTTTTTTTAGCTTCAAGTTCAGAAGAAATTCAAAACATGAATTGAGGATTTTTTTTTATTTATTTTTTTGTTAACAAATTGCAAACAGGATTGTGTGTTTTGGTTTTTGTAGCTTTTGGCCGGTATAGTTTTTCTCTTCCACACTGATGGTGGGAGATTGAATCGTGTATACCTGCTGAGCATGTTTGGATTTCTATACAGGGAGACACAGAAAACTGCCTGAATTACCTGAAAGGAAGATGAAAAGCGAGATCGAAAGGTAGATTGGTGTGGCTTCCGCAATAATGCAGGTCTTGTGTACTGTAATGCTGTTGTGAAGAGGGACATGAGCCCAAGAGCCATGCCTGCCAATTTACCCGTCAATCTGTGTTCCAGCCCTTCTGCATGTTCCAGAGCTTTTGGGATGACTGAAAGAATGAGGCAGAATGAGACCAGAGATATAAATTGGTCTGCTTCGCAGGACAGCCTGGTTTTCAGTCAGGCACCAGGAGAATCTGTGAGCTCGGATAAGAATGTGTGCATTAAAAGCAGCTGGCTGTGATTTTTGAGGTGTGTTTCTGGGCCTTTTTTTGAATATTATTGCAGAATTTTCCACCCTTCACCTCAGACTTTCTAGACCATGCATCCTTGTTTTACTGTTCGTGTGTGGTACAAGCTGTTAAATATTTGATATTCCCAGCAGAAGAACTCGTTCTTGTTATCTCTCACTCAGAATCACTTTTTAAAGATGTGGGTACCCTAAGCAAAACAGAAGAAATATTTAAAGGAGCGTACTGGTGCATGTCCTTCAACTTGTTCTGGCAAATCCCAACCTTCTACCCGATTAGGTCTCCCTGCTGTTTTAAATCCAAGTCATGTGGTTGGCAGCATGATAGATAGCCACACAACCGATTAACCATGTTTTATGCTTGCTTGAATTAGATGGACTGTATTTCTGTCAAAGCGAGCTGAGACATGAGGATCAGGAAGTGGTGTTCTTCACTACAGGAATTAGCTTTAATTATTTTTTCCTCATTTGAAGACATGCATGTTGCAGTAACTTCTGAATGTTTGATGAACAAAGTTTAGATACATATACAATTTGGCTATTTTAAAAAATATTCTAATATAGAAGTACATTAGTTGTGTGTATGTTGACTCAACATTCACACCATTGTTTTCCTGTTTTTTTTGTTTTTTAATTTTTTGAACAATTTTTTACAATCTAATTGCATACTTGGTGATATTTTTGCAGTTTGTATATCAGTAGGTTTAGCTCATTCAGGAGGTGCTATGACTTTAGATTTTTCTAACTTTTTGTACTTTTTGTACTAATAGATTTATTTTACAAGTATTTCCCTATAGACATACATATAGATCTCTTCAGTTCCTTCACAAACCTTTTTCTCTTTAAAATCTTTTTCAGCTTACTTGTTCTATTTTTGTCTTCTTATGCAACTTTTAGTTTTTAACTACCATTCTGCTACTTTTAGCTAGTGTTCTGCTCCTTTTAGCTTTATAAACTCAGTTTTAGCTTTAGCAAATTTCAGCAAAGTCGTTCAGCTGTTAACATTCACTCTGCATTTTAGCAGAAATGTAATTTATCTAGTTTTCATTGAAGTATACTTTTGGAGCAGTAATCAGGGGGGCACTATCCTGAAAGCTTTAGTCATCTCCCTGCTCCAACACACTCTATTCAAGTGGTTGCATTATCTCCTCAGCATGACATCAAGTTCTGCAAAAGTTTGGTAATGAACTGTTCATTTAAATCAAGTGAAGCTGGAGAAACATCTAAAACCTGCAGGACAGGGACCCCCGAAGACTGGAATTGGACACCCCTTTTCTAGAGCCAGTGCCATCTCTTTGAATTTTTTTTTAAAAGCAGGTTTTTGTTTTTCTTTGTCATGTCATTAGATTTTTTTTTTAACTCCCCACATGATTCTATTCAATCAATCAACATTTATTTATAGAGCCTTTAACAACAGCCAAATGGTGCACAAAGTGCTTCACAATGGCTACAACTTTTCACAATGCAAAATCTAAAACTAAACAATAAAAACAATACACAATTGCCAGAGTGCCACTAAGTATTTAAAGGTATTTATTGGGATACTTTTGATCAGGTTCCAAAAAGTGTCTTTCTATGCAGTTTGAACTTTTTCTAAACTGCTGTATCACTGTGCTGATGTAGATTCTCAGTCATCCAGGACATGGTAAATCCGAAAAGAGTTCAAAACAAAAACAACTGGACTTCTATTCTGTAGCTGAAGATGTTTTGTTTCTCATCCGCTTCTCATCTGCAGGTGAATCCAGCTTGCAGAACATCTCAGCTTTAAAAGCTCAAACTCCACACACTCTGCTTTTTGAATTGAGAAAGCTCCTCGGATGAGAAGCAAATTGTCTTCAGCAACAGAACAGTAGTCCAGTTTTTGTTTAACTTTTTTGGGAATTAATGTATTACTGATTAATAAATTCTGCTCAGTCCATATCCTTTCTCTTTTCAAGCCTTGTCCACAAAAGAAACAAATTTTGAAATGTATTCATCAGTGTGTAAATGACAGAAAGCTGGAAATCACATCAGTGAGGGCACCTGATAGATTTTTGCCCTACAAGAATTGTCTTCAGTTATACTCTGCTCACATCTTGACTTGTTGTTGTCACTGTTGTTGCCACCTAGTGGCATAATTATTTTTAGTGTATGTAGAAATTTTTGCATTTTCAATCAGGATGGATTTGTTTAACAAATAAGTCAGTTATTTGAGATTCATGTATTTCTGGCCGGTCAGATCAATTATTCACCATTTAAGATGGTTTACACCAGTTTATTTCACAAGTCAATAAAACATAAAAATACATGCAGATACTTCTGCAGCGTAGGCAGCCTTGTTGCTGTGGCTGCTGTGAAACAATTACTTTATTATTTAGACAATATTCAGTTGTCACTTTTTATGTAAAACAAGTTCACAGCTGACAGCTCTTAAACTGCAACGGTCATAATTTTCTGTCTCATTTACTATCACTTTAAAACATTTTTTCCCCAAATGCAATCTAAAAGTGTGCCTCAACGAAAACATGTAAATCCATTGTTCTGTTGGTTGTAAAGCTGGTTGTTTTGAAACAAATTTGCTTCTGTTTCAAGGACCACAAATATCCAGTCCAGCCATGACAGTCAGTGTTTCACCTGAAAACATCTCATCAATGTTATCAGTGTGAAGTCCATAACACGATCAGCATTTCTTCATTTCAAATTAAAGCTTTGTTTTAAACAGGACGTTAACATGCAAGTATTTGTGCAGCATATTATGTTGAGTCCTGCAGTTATGTATGTTTCTTTTTTTTTACAGCTCCATGTAACAGCAATGACATAATCACAGCCTTAATGGCAAATTAGAATGGATGTGGATGAAAGCGTGCGTATAGCTTTTGTTTGGTTTTGCTTTTCATCAGAGTTAAAGGTTAATGGCTTGGAGTTGAGATTGCTTTTTTTTGTGCAGTACCTGAGTAGCAATATGTACTTTGCTGTAATGCACATTTAAATAATACACATTAAAAAACATATTTTTTAATTAATTTTCCCAAATAATATTCATTAAAGTTGCTTAAACCTGTTAACCAAGAAAAGTTAAAATATGTTTCACTGAAGTAATTATCTTCTCTTAAACTAATTTTAGTTAAATAATTAATTGCCTGACTTGCCTATTTGTTTATCATTTGGGATTAAAACAGATTGTGAAAAGCACTACATTATATTTACAAACTTTAAGGCCTACCATTCCTTGAAAGAATGCATAACACCCACCACTTTTAATGAAATAAGATGAGAAATAACTGTTATTTTTCATCTTATGATGAGAAATAACAGTTATAGCTATTTTACTTGAGCCTTGAAAATAACATTACGTGTATGCGATATCTTGAATGATCTCACAGGATCTGTTAGCACTTTGAGAATGTGTTGGGAATGACTGTCAGCTACAACCACACCAAATTTTAATTCAGTATCTGTAATATCCACTAAGGCAGTCATTTAGGTGTAATATGAGATCAATTAGTTGTGGTGGGCATCTTGAGTTGGGTTGACTCCAAAAGTTTATCGGTTGTAGATGTACAGCCAATATTAACTTTCTGAAGGTTTCATTGAGATCTGTCCAGTGGTTTGAGATGTTTTGCTAACCGGTTTGACTCAAACTGGTCATGCATAGGTTCAAAGCAAAGATGTTGTGCAATATGTTACGCTTAAAGTTAGTGCTCAGGTATCACCACATCAATTTTTAGCTTAATATCTGTGAAACTGGCTGTGTTGTAACCATTTTTGTTTGCTAGGATTGCTTTGCTGTGGCACCCATCTTGCATCGGGTTGACTCCAATCCTTTGCCAGTTGTAGACATCAACCCATTGATTACTTTCTGAAAGTTTCATTAAAATCTGTTTGGTGTTTCACGGTACAGAGAAATGTACACACAGACGAGGGCAAAAAAACATGATCGCTCTGCCTTCGGTGGCAGGCGAGCTTTATTTATGAGCACATGTTTTTATTTTAATGTCTACTTGGCAGTAGCTGTATTAAGGAATTGGCTGCCTTGAAATGCTAGTCAAATAGGTGTTATCCATTTCCTGAGTGTCTCACATTAGTATAGTTGTCTACAATCATTTTGCATAGTAATATTCTATTGTACAATCACCAGTGTAAAACCAGCTGAATAAATGGGTGCCAACTTTGAGGTGCCTCACTACTTGTTCTGTGTCAGTATTTATTTTTTTTACGCTTTTTGTTTTTGGAACAAAAACAAACCATATTTTGGTTTTTGGTCCAAATGAAAAAGTACTAACCAATAACTTAGATGATGCGGTTTCAGGGATTTGCAACTGAAATCAGAAGATCAGAAGAGCTAATGCCACTAATCTGAAATACCATTTCCACATCCAACACCCCAAAAAAATAAATTACCCAAATTTAGAATAGCAGCCGAAGCATAATCCTGGCAACTGGTTGTTGCCAAAGCTTTTCAGCAAATGTCTAAATATAACTGTGACAAAAACAGATTGTCCTTTGACAGTGTAACGAAGAAGCCAGCAGTACTTTTAGGGGGGGAAAAAGAATTAATTGCTGGTATTTTTATACCAGTAAAATGCTTATTAAACTTTTTGGACAGTCCTACTGTTTGTCTCCACAACACATTATAATATGGTTCTAAAGATGCATTAAAGCATAACACATGTATGACACCAGCATCTAAGTCATACAGTTACAATAGATTTTCAACTCATAATTATTAAGCATCAAATTTGATTTCATCTGTGCAACAGTTGATTATAAGATGCAGTATCTGTTCAGTAGTGTCTTTCGTTTTAAATACTGAGCTGAAAAGCTGCTATTTTGGATTGCGTTCTTGGTTTCTAAAGCAGCAGTTGAGCACTATATTTATATATATATATATTTTGTTTAATTTTTTGTATCCAGACTTGTGTTGTACCTAGATTTATTTTAAACTACAATCTTCTTGAACATGACAGAAACAAGTAAAATCTATGATTAGATCCTGCTCATTTTATGAAAGTATTTTTTGTATTAGAGTAAAAGTTCTATGTAGTTTGTATTTTAGTAAAACGTGTATATATACATATAACTTTTTACCCTATGAAATTTACATTTTTTTTTTTTCCCTCATAGCCATGTATTGGATTATGTTGTGCATGCGTCTTCTTTCATGTTGCATGACTGAGTTATTTTGTCTCTCTTTCTCTCTCTCTCTAGGTAAGTGAGGTTTTCCACTTCCTTCCTCCTGAAGCATACACCTCTCACCCCACCCGTCAGGGAATGCCCCCTGGAGATAGTGGGTGCTGCTGTGATTCATCAATAGCCGTCCTGGTTAAAAATATTCCTCCTACTCCTTTTCCCTCTGCTCCCTTTCCTTCTGATTGTCAAAAGAAATGAAGCAAGCACCAGCTCACCCCTAAACAAGACCTGCTAAGCTTGTAAGCTTGTATCATTTTAGTGTTTTCTAACTCTTTTTCAAGGTTAAAATATACGGTATGTTGTTGGTGGAACACATGAGGCTAAATGTTAAGGCAATAGTGAGTACTGAGTGTGTGTAGGGGGCTCCAGAATGTAGTGATAGACCAACATGTTGCCTTTGTACTACAAAGCTCTTTCCTAGTTTCACTGCTTCTTTCAGCTGATTAGTAGGTTGTTGGTTTGTCCTTGTCTTGCATTTATGCACAGAACCAATTAATCATTGTTCTTTATCTATGCCTTTATTCATTTGGGTCGTTGACAAGTGTTGTCTTTGACCTTGTGCTTTCCTGGTTGTACTATTTATTTTGTCTGTCTTTTTAAAAGGTACCCTTTCAATTCTGATAGTAATTAAGCTCTGGATGGAATGATGAACTAGCAAAATATGTGGTTGTATTTGAGTTACAAAATGTTCATAACTTTGATAGAATCCCAACCTTGACGGGATGATAAATAATTATCATCACATGTCTCCCATACAGTTTTGCTCCTTGTGATCTTACCACCTCTCCTTGTCCTTCCTGCTTAAATGTTGACTTGAAGTACATTTTATCTTCACCTTCCAGGCGGACCAGATTAATCCACTGAAATGTGTTTTAGCTAAGTCATTGCACTAAATGGGGAGGAATGGAAAACCCTCGGATCAGTGTCTCTAGAATTACAATTAGTTTGGCTTCTTTTTCAGAAACAGTGTTTATGCTGTGGAGATCAATCGCTTCGTTGAGCATTGTTTTGGTTTTAACTTTTGAGGACCTTTTTGGCTTTAGGGATGACGAATTTCTCAGCAATGCTCTCGTGGACCTAACATCCAACTGATGCAATGAGGCTGCAATTGTCTTTGCTTTTGAACAGTGGGTTTCTGAGATCACTCGAGTTGCCTTACTGTGTCTCTGCTAGAGTGGCTCTGCTAGAGTGGCTCTGCAGTGGCAGCATTCTTCTCAGCTTCAGAACTCAGCTTATTGAGAGATTGTGTGCCAGGCGAGCACCAGCAAATTAACCAAGGCTTGTGAAGGTTAAACTGTGCTACCGGGCACTTTGAGCATGGGGCAGGCCCCAGCACATCATTGGCAGCTTTCTTCTATCCTTTTTGTCTTGTCAATAACAGCCGTTTGCATCACAGCCCATTCATGTCTTTATGTGAAACAGTGCCCATTGTAATGGCATCACATAAAGCAGAACATACTCATTTTTTAGAGGTAAAACAAGGGTCCAGCATTCATTATTTCCATTCATCTTGATATTTCTTTTCATACACCCAGTGTGAGTGAATGGTTCTTTGTTCACATCAATAAAAATGACCTCTTAGGTCTGTCCTCTCATTTGTCCTCTGTACACTGGCTGAATGGGCTGCTGTGTTCACTCTGATACAGTGACAGCACGGCCCCTAAAGGCCCAGAGACCTCCCAGATGATGGAGTGGATGAGACATCTGCCATGGAAGTACAGATGGTAGCCTTGGGTACACTATACCTTGTTGGAGCTGAAAAATATGATTTCAACCTAAGTAAGCTGTATTCACTGAAAAGTCTCTTACAGTAGACCTCAGGTTGTTGGTGCTGGTAGTTTGTGCTGGATTGATTGCTGCACAGTGTTCCCTACAAAGAACCAATGACCTATATTGTTATCATACAGAAGCTTCATGTTTTAATGGGAATTATTATTTCTTGGATTTTTATCTCCTGTAACATCTATTGAACTTAAAGTACCATTAAAACAAGACACCTATCACTTCTAAGGTTCACATGTAGAGTTTGACTTAATAGACTTAATAGATATGACAAACATGATGCCTTTCATATATTTCATAAACTTTTAAAATAATTTATTAAGTAACAAAATAATTCAAACATTTGACTAAATGTTTCAAATAAATGTCATTTGTTTTTTACCAAATTAGGTAAAAACAGCCTAAAAAAATTCAATAATGCATAACTTTTTACATCGTACAAATATTTATTCAAATGCATTAATTAAGTGATCACCAGCAGTTGTGTGCACCTCTGTAAAAGCAAAGGTTTTGGCAGTTTTTTAGTTTGAAACATTTGGGTGTGTGTTAACACAATACCAAGAAGAAAATGCATCAGCAATGCTCTTAGAGAAGCAACTGTTGCTGCCCATCAATCTGAGAAAGGTTATGAGGCCATTTTCAAACAACTTAAAGTCCACAGTTCTAGAGTGAGGAAAAAAAATTCAGAAGTGAAAAACATTCAAGACAGTTGACAATTTTCCAGGAGTGGACTTACCAGCAAGTTCAAACTAAGGTCAGACTGTGAAATGCTGAGAGAAATGTACAAACCTAAAAGCTTCGTCTCAGACTCTACAGGTCACCGTTAGAATGTCAAATATTCAGCTACACAACAGTAAAATGAGAAAAAAGACTGAATAGGCTTGTTTTGAAGGGTTGCAAGCAGAAAGCCTATTTTTAAAAATGTTTGGTTAACGCACAAGGCCACATGCAACCCTTAAACTAATTATCAAGCACAATGGCTTATTTGTTGGGCTTGTCAGCAGCTACAAGACTTGGGTAGCTTGCAGTCATTTAGTGAATTGCATTTGTATTGGTGTACCAAAGTATTTTAAGGTCAAATGTAAGGCTGTCTGACAGCTGAGTATTGGCCCTAATTGGGTGTTTCAACTGGACAGTAATCCCAAGTATAGGAGAAAATATTCAACAGAATAAGTGAAAATAAAAGAATTGAGATGTTCCAAAAGTCCAGTTAAAGTGAAGGCCTTAACCAGATTGAAATCCTATGGTGGAAGCTTAGAACATCTGTGGATAAACCACTATGAACTAAAGAAAAGTGGTGCCAAAATTCTTCTACAACAATGTGACAAGCTGTTTGAGTCTTACAGTTAACGGTTTTATAGGATAAGGAATCAAAAGATTTCCTTGTGTTTTTTTCTCACACTGCTTCTGCATTTTGGCTTAGTTTTTAGTTAAATTAAAGGATAGTATATTGCCATGTTCTTTCTTCCAGTTTTTACAGTACACTGTCTCATACAACTCTTAAATAGAACTGATAAGACTGTACACATGTGGCAGTCTAAGTTGTCAACATTGCAAACCACAGTTATTTCTTCTAAACAAGAAGAAATAAATCACTGTTGGAGTTCTTGCTGACTTTAGTTGGGTCAGCTGAAGTTTGAACTGTCCTTTTTATTTATCTATTGATGGGACCTGTACAGTCCCTCAACAAAAAACAGCTCACACAGCAAATTAAGATCATCAGTGATACAAGATGGGCTGATTGCCCATCACTAGTAGTCATTGCCAAAATAATCAGTCATCAAAGTAGCTGCAGCTAAACTGTTACTGGATGTCACCTTGTGTTGGTTTTTATCTATACAACCTTTCGAACTGTTTTTGTTGACATTTTGTTTAAACTGGATAAGAAGATTCAACTTTTTCATATATCTCAGGACTTAATGAACACCAAGAACAGCAGTATCGTCTGTGTACTGGTATCCATTGCCATGAACATTTTAGGCTGTTAAGAGTTTTTCAGCCTTTAGGGCTTTCTAAGCCAGCTTTAGACATCACCGCCTCTTGGGTAAAATTTATCTTGGAGAAATGCATTTATAATTTCATAAGTCAAATTCTTTTTAGACCTTCAGCTGTGATTACTTATATTCTTTAGTTGTATGTGCTTTTTTTTGTATTTTTATTTTTTTAATCAAGAGTTTTTAAAAAAGCCTTCTTGAGCTTGCCAGGCTGTCCTCTGTTCGGCTTGTGCGTGGTGTGGAAGGTGAGTGAGTGCCAAGCCTTCAAACACTCCTCGTCCATCCTTCCTTTGTGTCACGTCTGGCTGATGTCCTCCCACTACTGCTGCTTTGTGTTTGGAAGGAGCAGCAGGGCCAGCATGGAGAAGGGAAGGAGGGCCGTCTGTGCCCAGCCTGGCCACCTGGCTGCCCAGAGGGGAAGGGGGCGTGGAGGGCGATGGATGAGAAGGGGGTCGGTGCGAAAAAGAGACATTTCCCCTCCTCTTTTTCTTCATGGTTTTCCTCTCAACCCTTCTGTTCTTTCATCCGCTCCGTGGTTTTTACACGCCGTCCCTCAGACTTTCATCTTTTTCTAGTTCTTGGTGGTTTTTATGTTTGTATTTTTTTACTTCTGGCTCTTCTCAAGCCATACCTAACAAAACACATTTCAAAGAATACAATAACTTTATTGCAATGGAAATTCTTTATTAAATCAAAATTACTACTATGGGCAGTTTAAAACTTACTTGAAGTAATAAAGATCATCTACTTCCCAACAGAACATTTTCAGATCTGATGGCACACTTTCAAGTTCTCTTATTATAAATATACCTGTGTGATTCATTGGTTGAAGAGTTGAGAACGCAACAGTACATAATCTATTAGTTTGTGCCATTGCTACCTTATGGGTACCACAAATTTAATGTCATCAGCTTTCTATGGTTATACCCAGAAACTGCTGGCCATTACCTTTGGTTCACCTGGGTAATGTATGTGTGGTATATTGCGAAGGGAAGGGATTCTCAAACATATTTACCCTTTTTAATAGAGAACATGCAGAATCAAGACTGTTGGTCAGCATGAGCATGCATTGAAGTAGATGATGCAGTTTGTGAGCTGGTTTCAACATAATTTATCGTCAACTTGATGACTTGAAGGTCAAATTCTGTAGTAAGAAGCTTGGGGAGATGAAACAGTGGCTGCCTTTCGAGCAATTTCATGTTGCTATACTGGAAGTAAGAAAAACCTAAAGGGAAATGAAGACATTGGAGGTGAAATACTGAGACTGAGAAGTTAAATCTGTAAGCATTTGGAGTAAAAAGCAATATTATGAAGGGATACCATATAAAATTTGACGTGTTATTCTACATAGGTTTTTACAAGATAAGTTCCGTTGCAGAGTGTTAGCAGAGTGCACACAGGATTCGCTCAGTGTTCAGGTCGTGACTCAGACCCACAGTGTGATGCAAACATAAAAGGCAAAAGCAGCAATCGTGAGGGGAGCAGAAAGCAGGCAGTTTCATCTTGTGACCTTTGAACTTCTGCAACACAATATGTTTGTTGCAGCTTACATTATAGTGTTTCGTATCTGTTGGAAATTCTTGCTTGTATTTGTTTTTTTCACATATTTTATTTAATCTCTTTAAAGTTTGTCCCCTCCAACTCAATTTAACATACATGTATTTAACAGAATGTGAAACAGAATGTGCAATTAAAAGACTAATTGACCATTAACATTTTAGGACCTCAACTAGTGATTTTTGGTTTCAGCCCGCTCTGAGAGACATGAGTGCAATATGGCGGACTTATCCTGGTTGTTCATCTCACACCTCTGGGTACCTAATTCTGTACCCTCCTACAGATGAGATGAGGGAGGAAAGATTAGGCTTGAATAGTGAGCTAGGCTTTACTTTTACAGTCCATTGTAAATATTAATGAGGCAAAAATTTATTTGAGAAATTCCCACCATCCCATTCAGAAATGAGAAGTGCTGATAAGATTCAAAGATTTCACTGTTAGGGTATCCAAACTCACCACTGGGGAAGTTTCCTCACCTCCGCAATGGACCCACTTAAAACATCAGTTAACAATGTTTTCAAAGCTAAAATAAACACGTATTGTCATAACAGTAACAAGTATTTTGTGATGGGTATGTTTTCAAAGCTTCCCTGCCTCCCTGTGTAATAAACATAAACATGACTGCTGTGGCTCCTTAACATGCATGCCATCGTTTGAAACTACTTCACGTTTGGAATACTTTGCTCCTTAATTATTTTCAAGCTCTTCTGGAGGAACTGACACATAGTCCAGAGGTCAAACTGTGAGGCCAGGTGAAGCTAAACTCACCATATTGCAGTCTCCTCTGCCTCTTCCTTCCACTGCCTCTCCCCTCAGGCTGATAATAGAGATTTGGGGCTTCCCTGCTGCTTGAGCCACCTGTGATATTATCTCTGAGCTCTAACAGGCAAGGTGGGACTTTTAGCTTTCGCTATGGGAATAAAAAAAAATTAGAATTAACTTTATAGCTAAGTGCGTTGAGTGTCTAGATCCAAAGAATGGGCAGAAGAATTGCATTTAAAAGATTTTAAATCATTAAGACAACAAAATAAAAATAAACCTATAGTGACCAAGAAAAAGGAAATGCACTTCTTGCAGTTAAAAAACAAACTTTTTATTGTGCTGTAGAAGTAGAAATGTGAATAAATGTAGTATAAAGTGTCCATTGTGACTTAGTATTGATAAGCAATGTATCCATAGAAAAACTGGCAAAATTATTGTGCTCCTTATTAGCTTCACTTTTAATGTTGTTGCAATAGCTTGGTTTTGTAAATGTGTTTTTTTTGTTTGTTTTTATTTCATTGCTATAATGTTTGCCAATATACAGTTGCAGCTGGATACGGTAATGCCAATTTTAAAGCCATATAGCTAGAGTTTGTACTGCAGCTCTGATGCTGTGCGTTTCTGCTCTTAAATGTACTTCAGTGGAGATGGACAGTCAAGCTCTGCCATGTCTTTAGGGTGAGATTTTATGTGTTTAATTTTCCTGTAACACATTAATCTGACTGTTTTAAGTGTTTGTATTTTCAGAGAAATCACCACAGATCATCACTCAGGTGATGAGGTCTATGGTATAGACGGTCAACAATCTTAATGATTTAGTAACTTTGTTTACAGTAATAACATGAAAGGGTTGGTTAATGCTAAAATACAAGAAACTTATTTTATGCTTCAGAAACATTTCAATTTGTTGACCCTTTGCATCAAAATGTCTAAAGTCACTGCTCTTGAATTATTCTTAGTGTGTTGCAGATTTTAAAGGCTGTCAAAAGGAATTACTAAGGTTCACAAGTGCCTGTAAATACACCATCCCTAACCACATCTTCACAAATCTTCATGTTAATTTGTGTTACTGCATGGTGTTAAGCAAAAAGGAAGAAGCTTGAGGAGCCTCTTTAAATGACTGTCATGCTCTTCAGAACAGGAACAAAATTTTGAATTACATGGTAGTGTGGTGTCTGACTTTTAAAGTAGTGTACCAATTCATTGTGCTGCTGTTTAGCTATTGAAATTCAAATGGGAGTTCTCGGAGGGTAATTTGTAGGTGTACAAGGTGACTATTTCAGGAATTTGAAACTGAAATGACCATGTTTCTGTTCCTTCCTAACAACTGTGCTTGGTAAATCTTAATGGATTTTTAAAAAGCAGAATAAATAGCAGAAGGATTTACATATGTGACTTAAAAATAATTCAGTAGCCATATTCCATAGCTAGTCTACAAGTACTGTCCCTTGCAGGATGTAAAACATGTGTTCACACAAGCATTGTGGCTAATTTTAGGACAACTTTAGTTTCTAAATGGGCTCCATCATTAAATATGTATACCTACAAGGGAAATGTTAAGAACTGTTGTTTTTTTTGTTTGTATACCTCTGTTAATCCAGTCTGTATGAATTGGGGGAAAGCTTTAAGATGGAGAACTAAGATGGTTTTGAGGAAGTTTTCAAGCCGTGATGAATGTTCAACCTGCAGCGTTACAACCTAACTGCAGAGGGTCAGGAAGTATTTTACTCAACTGGGGCTGTTAAATATCTAACAAGAAGTCTGCAACTAATTTGACTAAGAATATGGCACCACATCAACTACCACCTCCTGCTCGATCACATCTGTTCAGGCCCATCAACACAGCAGCCACAATCTTCATCATCCTTCAGATCCTTCAGGTGCTGATTTTTCCTTCTCTGACTTGTAAGTTTAAAGACACCCCACTAGATGAAGCACTGCTGTTTATACTGCAGGGTTTCCTCCTTCCAGCATTGGTGCACCACGATGTGCTGTTCCAAAGAAATTGGAAATCTATACTTTATACATGAGTGTACAGCTCGGGTCTCAGCGGGATTCCTGTTACATCTGTGTGAGATTGATTCAGGTAATTGATTATGTCACTACATAATATGTGGTTGGACATTATTAGAGCTTTAAAGGATACCTCTGTCGGTTTTCATTAAATGTTTACTCTATTATTATTAACACTCTAGCCACCAGCTTAAAAGCTATTATGTGAGATGTGGCAAGAAACACAAGCAGTCACACTAACAGGTTGTAAAGACACAACCAATATTTGTTAAACTTTTTCTTTTTTCTTTTTTTTTAAAGCATACCTACATTTTTACACAGTATTATGAAAAATAAAATGCACACAGAGAATTAGAGTACACTAATTTAAGTAGCATGCTTAGCATTAAAATTTGTTTTGCAGTTTTAGGTCACTATAAATTTGCCAGTTTATACAGATTAACATACTTGAATTAGGATTTGAATATTAAATAGTTGCACCTTTCAAATAGATTGTGCTGCTATGTATAAGAATAGGCATTTAAAGCAAAAAATAAAAATATGGGGAAATAAACATTCTCAATTTTCCTTTCTCAATTAGCCCTTGCTAAATAAGTTGGCAATTTCAAAAGTAGCCACAGAATCAGTCCAGTTGTTTTACTGGAAAAAAGGTGCCCTTGTTATAAAGGATCCATAGCTCTCGACAGAGTACTTGCATAACCTATACTTTGTGAGATTGATAATAAAGCTTTGTCATTTAAAAACAAGATATCAAAACAATAGTTTTGTAAGCTGAAGTTTGTTTTTTGTTTTTTCTAATTTATTGACTCTTCAAAAAATCAGAAAATCATTTTCTATCCTTAGGAGAGATTTGTTGCAACCAGTGAAATTATCTTTTTATTGTTTTCAAGACTTCTCTGGGCCTGCTACTCTACACAGATATCTCAAAATTGCAGAACGTTCCCAGTGGGACAAAGGCGATAGAATCTTTGATCACACCACTTTTCTTTCTGGTGTCCCTATTCACCTTTTCAGATGCTGAGTTGTGTGTTGCTGCTTCAAGGCATTTGGCTATCACTGTCGAACATTGTGCTCCATAGTCTCTGTGATGTGAATCGTTTATAGTAGTTTCCTTCAAAACCTGTGAGGTTTTTAAAAGAAACAGCTCAAGGTCCCTTTGAGTGTCTTAACATTTATTTCTAACTTTTGAGTAAAAAAATGGGTATTAAACTGTTCTCTATATACTGATATTTGTAAATCTTTAAAGCTGTAAAATAGGTGTACAAAACAGTTTCAGCATTAAGGTTGTAACCATGCAGAGGTCATGATGTCACATGGAATGATAACTCAGTTGAGGTTTGGTGTGATATTTATTTATTTTGTATAATCGAGTAAAATATTATGTTAATTGCAACAATTTTATTCTTTGTATTTAACTAGAGAAATGCAAACAGTAGCCAGAATTCTCTTGGTCACAGTTTAGGTGTAATAGTAGGGCTCAGTGGAACATGTAGACTCCCAGTTTACTTGAGTGGGTGTCTTTTGATTTTATTTCAAAATTTGAGAGGTCCCGATAACAATCAAATCTGCACATACAAGGCTTCAAGAAAATCTATTTAATGCTAAAGCATAAAAGTGTAGCACAGTCACTCTGGTTTGGCAGCTTTAGGGGCCAAAAGTAATGGTCAACAATGGAACTCCCAATTCACTGACTGGCTCTTTTATTTTTTTAATAATTTTTTACTTTTTGTTTGTTTATTTTTGAACTAAGGGTCCCCCACCTAGTTTTTGTTACAAACCATCTGTTTTGTACTCGTTTATAGTTGGTCTTTAGTTTGATGATGAAATTCTTAAGTGACATGCAGTCTTTCCCAAACAAGTCTAGGCAAACAGTTAATAACTTACTCTTTTGCAGTCATTTTAGACTAACAGGTGATTAATATAACCAAATGAAACTCTACAAAATCAGGTTTTATAGCCCTGTCTCCTTCTGTACAACAGATTCAGAGCTTTTTATTATACTTGGGATCTCTTTCTAAGGGGTCTAATTTCTTCTGAAAGGCCTTTTAGAACAACTTTCTTGCTGATAAACACACACCGTTGCTGGACCTTTTTATTTCACTGTTCTGACCTCATTTCTACCACACATGGTGTTTCATCAAAAACCCTCTCAGAATGCTATGTGGGAGTTCTCCTCCCACTCTTAAAGATAGGTTGGATATTTCACCGCCACCAGATTGGCCGTTTGTCTCGCCATACTGTCATTTATAGCACTCTTGTGGCAAATGTAGCAAACTGCACCACATGTTTCACACCCTCTTGGCAGCAATATTCATATAAGGGATGTGGGACAAGCGGGGAAACGACTCAAAATTCCCCAAGATCATGATTGACCTTCCACTAAGTTGTTTTACATCTTTTATAACAAACTGAGTGGGCTTCCAAGTGTCTGTTTCACAAAGCTTTGCTAAGGTACTGATTTTAATTTCTAACAAAGATCCTGTTTCACAAACCATGTTGTTCATTGGTTTTAATCTTTGTGCTTGGACTTTAGATTAAACACTTTGCAGTCTGTATTGACACAAGGGTCCTTTGAGGGAGCACAGCTACCTGGGGAGGCAAGAAGTACACCGTTAATAAATATCGTTCCATCCTGCCTCCTGGTTGTTTATCTTTCATTATATTGGATTTTATTAAAAATGCTTATGGAAATCTCTGTGAGGTCTGGCCTCTCTTTGGCCTCTCCTGTGGGATCTGAGATGAGGAGGAGCATTTCATTTGCTGTGTTCTCACGAGCAAGGCTCCCAGCACTGGTCGGCACTTGTTATTAGCAACTCTAATGACTACTAAATTTGATATGAGACCTCTCGCCAAAGCTGCCTGGTTGGTGGCTCTGCGTCTTTTTCCTGAGAGACTTATGAATGCCTCCTGCTCCTTTGATTAAACTTTCATATGGCAGTGAACTGCAACATCCAGCAGGGAGTGAGTCACCATCTCCATCTCCCTGCCATTGTTTACCCAAGTGAAAGAGGAGAGGATATCTGATGTGCACCAAATGAAACTGCTGAAGGAAAAAGCGGATTTCTTAGTGGAGTTTGTGTATCACATACAACTACACAATGGTTTGGCTTGGGTAAGCATCACAGTGTTTGCTCATTCTTTATAAAGTGGGCTTTGGGTGAAGCTGCAACTGTTACATGGTGACAGGCTTTCTGTCCTGTGGGCTGCCGTCTGTGTTTTTGAATACAAGTTGTTTGCTTTTACTGACATATTTGTATCAATTTAATCTCCAAGTTGTATCGGACAATCTTGATAGTTTAAATGTCTCCAAATTATCTGCTTGCTTAAGTTTACATTGAGCTGGGGAATGGTGCAGTGTCATTTAAGCCTAATTTAACTTTACCCACAGTAGTTTTAGAATGCACATGACATTATTTATTTTCCTAGAAAGAAGTGGAAGAAAAACTAAAACGAGTACACCATCAGACTTTATTTTACTTGCATGTGTTTGGAAGCCACAAAGCCATTCTTTTGCCATTAGCACAACCCTTGTTGTATTGATGGTGTGTCAAGCTATTAGCAATATAGGGTGCATGACGGGTTCTAAATGGCTGTGGTGAAAGTCAGTTTGTGATGGTGACTAAGTTCCCACTCAAGGGCTATTTCCCACTGTCAGAGTTGAAGGTTGTTATAGTGGGAGCTCATTTTTCTAAACTCCCAGAATCTTAAACAGCCTCTGAACCAGACGAATGAAAAAGATTAACAGAAGCTCCCCTCTGTGTTCAAGTTTATTCCTTTGCTGAGGTCAAATGAAAACATTTAGAGGCTAGATAAGAGTTAAACTTGGAATGTTCCCAACTTGACTTTGGGGACAGTGGAAAAAGCCAAGATGGTAATCAGTCATTAGTAGCGAAAAAAAGTATTATGTACACCTATTGATATCAACCTTAAAACTACTATATTGTAGGTCTTTGTTTTTTCATCAAAACAGTGGTGATACATTGAGAATTAACCCTTTTTCACAGAGCACTTAAACAGTATGGCTGTAAATATGAGCTCCTTTTTAAACTACATCTGGCAACTCATTAATCACTGATTGAGCCGGCCACATCTCACAGCATTTTGATATTTTACAAATTAAGCTTCTATTGTCAAACCAAAGAAAAGGTGGACTGCAGTTCAGCAGAGCAAAGTATCTAGATGGTTTCAAAATTATGTGTACTCCAACACCAATATGTTCTCAACTAGGCAAGAGACCACTATTTGTGAAGACGCATATGGTACCTAGCAAGCTCATCAGAGCTGACGTTGAGTACTATTCAAAAAATATGTTTGACATCTACCATTCTACTGTAAATCCTGTGGTTGGCTAGTTGCACAGATGGTCCGTCATCAATACATCAAATGCTTGAGTTGTGATGTTGACTTATCTTTTCATGTATTTCAGTACAGCTCTGTCAGTACTTCCCTTGATGAATCAGAAATGTAACATTTGTGGGTTTTATAAATTACTCTTAGCTGGCAAGATGGCATTTCAGGCCTTGCTTGAATTGTTTTGTGAAAGGGGCCTTAGATGGCATGAGGTATCTCACGGTATAGCAGGCACCAAGTTGTTGCTGTAGATTATGCAATTCCATTAAAGTAAATAGTCATACATTCATCCATTTCTCTTTCAAGTTTGAGATTTGCAGAATTTGCAGACCAAACCAACAATTGCAACTCTTTAGGAACTGTCTAGGTTTGGTTCATCAGTCCAAACCAGGAGGTGGTATCCTGTCAAAAGAGGCCACTGTCAGGATGCTTTTTCTTTACTATGGCAGCATGTATGTGGTTGGAACCGATGTGGAGGTGTTATACGTCAAAATAACTAGTAATTCACCGAGGGTTTCCCAACAGAACATTAACCAGAAACTCACATTGACTCTGTCAGCTTGGCTTCTTCCTTCCTGTCATACTGCCATCTCTTCTCCATGTACATGAGGCACACACACCTGACCATCCACATTATTGAAAAAGAAAATGTCAGTCATCACACCAAGCCGCCTTCTTAAATTGTTGAAGCTGTCAGTGTTAGACAGAGGTCAGCATGGGCACTATGCCTGATATGTGACCATGAAGCTCCATACGCTGTAAGCTGTGAAGTCTATGTATTCTAACACTGTTATGATAGCTTTATCAGTCATGGCCAGCATTGAGATCTGTGGAGCATTCACTCCTCTGTAGATTTGAGCCATACGGGCCGGCTTTTGGTTTTTAATGCTTTTTTTTTTTGGTGATGTTTTACGGTTATTAGTTGTCTGTAATTTGTTATAAGTTAAAATGCAGATGACACAGTCTCTCAGACAGATGGAGGCTGTAGTCAGGTTGCAACTAAGCAGCAAGTTTTGGTTTAACACAGATTTCAAGACATCTGTGTCCGATTTCTGTTTCCAAGCTAATTACAAAGTTGAGTGATAAATTTTGTACTGAGTAATGTTTCGAAAGTTAGACTACTGTATATTAGCCCTTGCAATAAGACAGTGTGTTCTATTTATTTACTTGTTTGCCTCTATTTTGAGTATCAAGACTTCCTGTTGGAACTTGAATATTTTTTTTTCTTTCAGTGAGTCACACAAACCAAACTCGTTTAACTTTTTGTTTGAATGGAATTTACATCCTAGAAACAAGTATGACTAAATCTTAGCTAATACACTTAAAAGTATCTGTACCAAGGGATAAAACTGAATGAAATCTGCTTGTTTGGATGAACTGACTACTCAAATTAAATGAAATCAGGCAGGTGGAGACTGAGTAAAATACTTACACTTGTGGAAAGCTTTTCTTCTTGGTTTAAATGTTCATATGAATTTTACATAAAAATGACTCGTAAAGATGACTCACCTACCACCACACCAAATTGTAGCTCAATATCTGTAAAACGGACTAATTTATAGCCATTTTTGTGTTTGCTAACGTTGATTAGCTGTGGTGACAGTTTTGAGTTGGGCTGAATCCAAGAGTTAATCAGTTTTACGTCCATGGATTACTTTAGGAGTTGGAATAAAATACATCCAATGATTCAGTATAGTTTGCCAGTTTGCAGACCGACATGCACAAGCAACACACACACACATACAAAGGCAATTACATTATTGCTTGCCTTTTTGAACCAGGAGTATCTAATTTGCTGTGAAAGATCCCCTTTGTTGTTGGCCTGAACAACAATGGGTCACTGTGACACACTAGTGCATTTTCCTTTCTTGCATTTGCATATAAACTTAATGTACAAAAGATAAGAATTGCCTAATTAACCTGTGCATTATTTTGAAACCCTACAGGTAAGGCAGGTATTGTTATATATAAAGAAGGTGATACCTATGACACTGTTAAGGGAAAAAAAGCTACATTTCACTTTTTCTGCACATTTAAAAAGGAAAAAAAACTCATATTTCTGAGTTCATCTGTCAGTCTATTAAGGCCTCTCAGAGCTCCATAATGGCTCATTGTTCAGGGACTGAAGGTCACTTATGGCCAGGGATGATAGCGTTTGAACCTCGTCTCCTCGGGTGAACTGAAAATCTTTTGATTTACATCAGGCTCATTCCTGCCTCCACCTACGTCCCGACAGCAGCAACAAAAGAGCGATGCACATGCTGATTCTTTGCCAAAAGAACCATTGATCTTGTTCGATCCTGTTACCAGCAGTAGAGACATTATTACCTTTTGTTAGGGTGCACAGTGGCACATTTCAAAGAAACACTGCAGAGACTGGACTTAGTCACTAGGACTGTGTGTGCGTTTGCCTTTGACTGAACCTTTTGATGACTATTACTTCACAGTGGCTGTTCAGAAAGAAAAGGTGATCCATGTAGACATAAAACTGAACAAATCTGATACAAATTTTAGGTGGGGGGGCTGAGCGGCTCTGACATTAATGTTAATCCTAGTAGATATATCTGCACTCCTTTATTTGAACATTTCCTTATGATTTTTTTCCTCTATCTTTGTTGCTTGAAATGCTATTTAAAGCATTGGCCCTGGTTCGTTTTTGGTTCCACTTCAGTCTGAAAGTATGAAATTTCTCTGGTAACCAAGCCATCCAGCAGCTGATTTCACTGATTAAAGTTGTCTCGTTGACTGAAAGCTTCTTAATCAATGAAGTCAGGTCCTGCCATTATTTCCATGTCTGACGGTATTTTAGTCCTGATGCATGGTGGTGACTCCTTTCCAGAAAGCTGAAGGTAAAAACATAAATCTTCCAGCTCTTAGAAGGAAAGTTTTTAAAAAAGCAGAGGGTCAGAGGTGAACACTAAACATCAAAAAGCTCTCATCCAAAAGCAGAATGTGGGGGATGTTTTCTCTAAGATGTTGAAGCTGCTTCATTATTGATAGGATTATGGCCCAGTAAATAGGTTTGAAGCCTATTTCTCTTTTACGTGCCCCAGGAGATGGTTTCCATTTTTGGGAAATGTGAAAATGTGGCTGAGGTTGTGAGGTTGAGTGATGAAAAATCTCCTCTTTCTTTATACCTTTTTGGTGGTGCGTTTAAAGACAAGTACTAAAAGTTGACTGCAGACAAGTTTATAAATTCCCAAAGTTTTTGTTTATTTGATTTTTTTTTGTTGTTGTTGTTGGGCTTTATAAAATCTTGCTTAGTGATTCCAAGAAAACCGTTGTCCCTGCCAATATCAACAGGAACTTGAAGCTAAAATTTCAGCATGTTTTGAAAATCCACAGGAAATCATTAGTTATTTAAAAGTGAATTGTCATTTGCAAACAATTTGCCTGCAGATTTTTTTTTTTAATCCAATGGGGGAATGAGAGGACAGGAACCTGCAGGCAGCAGATGAGATATGAGAATCAGCATAGAACAAACTTTGCAGCAAGAATCCTAAAAGGTCAAAAAAAAAGGGTAAAACTTTTAAATGTTTTAAATGTTACCTTGTGTGACTTCCAGTTCTATCTTCATCCTCTTTCATTTGTACACTTATCATTTTAGGTATAATCTGCACAATATGCTGTCATGGTCCAGTTCAAGGACTGGATAGCAATATCAACATCAGTTTATTTATAAAGCACATTTAAAACTACACAAGTTGGACTAAAGTCCTGGACAATAAATAAAGCCAACAAAAGTGATTAAAAACACTGAATTTTAGTAAAACAAAAACTAAACTGATAAAATGCGTCATTAAAAACAATTTTAAAAAATGAATTGAGAAGAAAATAAAATGTCAATATAAAACAAATAAACAAAAATTACATGTCAGGCTCTACTGGAATCAAAAGCCAAAGAAAAAAGGTTTGTCACCAGGTCTGAGCAGATCTTATTTTAACTGGTAAATTGTTCCATTTTAAATAAATTAAAAAGCATCTAAAGTCCAAAGAAAAAAATAATAAAGGACCTTCAGAAAGTACCGAAAATATTACAAGAAAGTTTGGCTACTTGAAAGCAAAATATAACAAATTTAGAGGTAGTGCTTTTCCACATTCTGTAAATTAATGTTTTGACATTGGAATTGAAGATAAAACTGATTCTCTTAAATATTTTTCAATATTTAAATAATTTTGTCTGGGTTTAAATGCTGGAAGGAGTTTGTTTTTTCCAAGAAAGAACAAGAACAGATGGTGGTCTGCTTTGATTTTTGCGTGAACAATTTTAGGAGGGTTTTCATGGGTCGGAGAATTTTTGGCATTGGTGCTATTTGGTGTTGAAGTGATGCAAACGTTTATGATACTGTTAGCAGGTTTCCTTTTTGGAGAGTTCTGTTACTAAACACAGTGCTGGTCATTCTCCACATTCACAAATAGATGTTTTTAGTTGACATTATATTTTGAAAAGAGCCCAACAATAAATACATGGTTTTAAAAAAATACCAGCCACCCAAAAAGGTGCTAATCAATAATATTAAATAAAAAATTACTAGGTTCTTATAGTATCTACAAAGATTAAAAGTTCATTATTGTCAAAGCTTTGAGCCTTCTGACCTGCTATAAACAGTATATCATTATACTTCAACACTGACCTAATCTTTGCTTGATTGCAAGATATTCTAATCAAAAATCAACTTTTATGGTTTTGCTTTTTATTCTTCACTAAATTATACTGTGTGGCACTTTCTAATTACACTGTATGATTAAATACATTTGGATGTTTTAATCAGTACGTTTGTTATAGAATGGGATAAAGATGGTATTTTGAATCAGATTCATTGCTGACTTCATGATACAAATGTACCACAAAGACTTTGAATTACTCTGCTGATAGTGTTTTGCTGTCTGACGCATCGAAGTCACTTATTTCTATCAGCAGCTGCTCTTATTGAGAAATTTCCCACCTACACAACATGGAAGGAATCAACCTGAACGTTTAAATGAAAAGGAAGTTGAGACGGTGTAGCTCTCTTTTTCAGGCTCTTTCGTTCAGGGTACCTCTGTGTGTCCACAAAGGTACGATTTTATTTTCTGTACATGTGGCTTTTTTTCCACAGTGGCTTCCTCTCACTTCAAACCTGACCATGAAATTGTGATGGGTCTAAAGCATGTAGAGCAGAGAAGGAAATCTGTTTCTGAAGGGGTGAAACAGCACATCAGCCTTCGGCCAACTTCTCCTTTCCCTTGTTAGAGCATAATACATTTCACTGTCATCTCTAAAAGCTGCTGCATGCTTATCTTTCACACTGAGAGAGGATTTAAAAGGAGAGCTTTGTTGGACACATTGAGCTTTCCATGTTTCAGAATGAAATATTGCTAGATTTTTTTTTAAGTGTTGCCTCGAGCCATGTCTCACCACAGGACTCCTCTCTTTTACTATGAAACTTAGCTGTCAGAGAGCTCATTTGAGGCCATTGCATGCGTTCCTCCATCTCCTCATGACATGAGGAGTATCCTTTAAAATCATCGCACTCTTCCCCATGTACAGTATTACCTGTCTAGACATTTCTTGTTTCTGAGATGTTCCATGGGAAAAAGTGTTCTGCAGTCAGCTGTGTTAGTCAGAGCCAGACACATCAGTTCACTGCATGTCAATAAAAAATACACTGATTCTTTTTTTTTTTTTTTTTTTTCCCCCAACTTGTGAATCCAAAATTAGCCAAAGGACCTTACATTCTGCGTAGTGTTTGAACATATTTAGTCAGTAGTAACAGCATTTTCACAAGGCAAAACCTATGTACTAAAGAGTTTGTGGGTTTTGCTCAATAATGTAGAAAGTTATAAATCTCATCTCCTGTCATTGTCTTTATTTAATAACATTTTTTTGAAGCATAAAGATTGATGGGTAAGGTACTCACAACACTCTTGTTAGGATAAAGACTGGAATACTGGAAAACGGGGTAATAATGGCAGCTTTGTGCCTGACTGTTGCAACACTGATGCAATTTTTTAGTCACCACTTTGTTTTTTACAGCATAAGAAAGATGTTGAGCCAGCAATGAACTATTAGGGAAAATCAGCTCTGTGGGAAGACATGTAGTATGTAAATCTAGAAGAATCTGGCCTGCTTTTTAGGTAGGAAGTTGACTTGATTTATGTAATATTATAATGAGGAACAAACCTTAACTGACTAAGGTGGACAGCATTTGCTTTGTTGGCAAACTGTCAGCCTGACTAAAGCATAGACTGCATGAAAAGAAGTGGCAACAATGACATCATCCAGTAGTTTGTAAAATTCCTACTTTGAAGCGTAGAGTTTTCCTTTTTGTTGTTGACACTATGAGCTTTTAGAGCCAGAAGATACTATATTTGCGGGAGAGGGAATGACACTGGAAACTTATCTAGTAAAAAAGTGAATTTTTGAGTAATTAGAGGTCGACTGATTGGAGTTCTTCAGCAGCCAGTGCTGATTGTTTGGAATAAGAGCAGCCAATGGACAGTTTAAGAAGCAGATTTGTTGGTTTGGTTTCAGCCAATAAATGTTTTAATATCGATACTCATTACAGTCTACAAAATTTTAAAGAGTAAGAGGCAACACTACAACTTTTTAAAGGGTTGTTGTACTGTAAATGCAGTTCCAAGCATAAAGTTATCCATAGGCTTCTCTAAGAGTTGCGTCGTCACTGATTACTGATACAAAGTTCAGAAAAGTACAAGTTCAGGTTTTACCGTTTTTCTTAAAAGAATTTTCTTCTAAAGGTTATAATGGTTTTGTCGACTTCATTTAAGGTCTGCTGGTGCTGGACTGATATGAACACCTCCTGGTGTGAAAGATGCCCCTAATATGGACAGTAAATTGAAAAAAGGGCATAGTGTCAAATTTAATATTGATGTGCTGCCCACTGATGTGCCTGCCTTTTATTCATCTTAACATACACTCAGATGATGCAGATGCCAGTTACTTAAAAATAGAATAGGGGTAAAAAAAGAAAAATTATGTCTAAATTATGATCAATTGGTCTAGTTTAGGTGCAGGTTAATTCAAACAGTCCCCATAATATTCTTCAATAATCAAGTCTTTGCATTTGCTTCAATAAAATGACTTAATTGCTAGTAATCCAATATTGTGGTTACACTAAAAATAAAATACAATAAATTTAAACAAAATATAGAAAATTAATTACATTGTTCTTCACTTGATACTTGCAACCATTTGCGTCAGAGCAATTTAACTCAAGTGTGTGTGAGGAAAAGAACATTGAGAGCATCAGTGTTGCAGAGTGTGTAATGTTCTGCCACTGTGTAGGTGGTGGTAGAAAGTTATGGTACTTGAAACTGAGCTGCAAACAAAGTGGATGCCATCTGCTTGACTTGCTGGGCTAATTTATCAAAAGTTGCAGTGAGAAAAGAAGAAACAGTATTTGTTTGGTCTGCAGCTTTGTGTATCACTCTCACACACTTGCTCTTAGCAGCATCAGAACAAAAAATAATAAATTAATACTTGTGAATTTAAAGTAAACATTCACACCATCAGAGACCCCCTGCAATCTTCGCAGCATGATTTCCCCCCCTTTGCTGTAATTAGCTCATTTCAAATAAAATAGGAAATGAAAAAACGATAAATGAAGTCAAATAACATTCCATAGAGATCTGCAGCATATCAGTATTTATGATAATATGAGTCTCACTTAAATCTTACCAGATTCAAACATTTCACAGCATGTAAATGCTTTGAAAGTCGTTTTGGAAATTCAATTTGCACGTTGCAACTACGCATATGTAACCTTCAACAAGAAAATCTGAATAGATAAATTATGCCGCATAACCTAATACTACAAAAAAAAAAAAATTCTGTGCTAAAAATCAAATGTTCCTGTTTATATAATTACTTCAAAACTATTA
>JAOXNZ010000030.1:4159827-4181418 GCA_028566095.1 Kryptolebias brasiliensis | reverse complement strand
CATTCACACTCTCACTCACACCTAGGGACAATTTTAAGAGTTACCAATGATCCTAACATGCATGTTTTTGGTCTGTGAGACGAAACCGGAGTACCCGGAGTAAACCCACGTGTGCACAGGGAGAACATGCAAACTCCACCCTGAAAGGTCCCAGGCTGGGATGCAATCCTGCAACCTTCTTGCTGGGAGGCGACAGCTCTAACCACTACGCCACTGTGCCACCCACTTATTACTGATGTTTTTTGTTTTTCCACTGCAGAAATGAAAATAATGGCCAGTTAGCTGTTGCATATTGGCTCCAAAGCTCATTTTAAAATTCCAACCATTACTGAATACACTGTAACCTGATCCCATTTTTATTTCCTAAACAGGGCCAGGTCCAGCAGCTCATGTTAGCGGATCAGATTTGACTCCTGATTGTGCAGTCAGATTAGGTGGTTTGAGCTCTAAATGCACTTTCCTATCTGTAAATCTCCACTGTAACTTCACCTCTGCATTTGGAACTTCTGTCTTATCTGTAGACCCAAATCATAAAACATTCAAGTTGAGATGTTTATTTAAAATCCTTTTTAAAGAGGGCTGCATTAACTGGCATATATTGTAGGCTGTAAATGGAACCCAGTCTTTTTCAGCCCTTGAAACAGATGGTACTTTAGCTGTAAATGATCCTCTCTCTGCCTGCCTCTATCACTGTCTAACTAAATAGAAACTGTCCACTGATAAATAGACAGTTGGCTTCACGGCCCAGGAGTATAGATTACTGATTTCTTTGAGTTTAACTCTCGGTGGTCTGGTTTTCTAAGAAATTTTACCTCGGAAAGTACAAGTTTGTGAATGAATAAATCAGCATGAATTGAATTAGCTTATGATTCAAGTTTGCAGTCATGCTGTTTTCTCTTTGAAGCTGAGTTTGATGATGTGCTTTGAGATGCAAAGTCAGGGATTACAAGTTAATACAAACCATCCTGTGACAAACATGAATGTGCCAGTTTTTATAAAAGCAACAAGAAGTTTCAGGAGTTGTCATGAAGACCAAAGTGTTGGACCACAAGACGGACTGAGGTCGCTTTTAGTATTTGAGATGGTAACTACAACAGGCACGGGTAGTATCCAATGAACAATGCTTACATTTTTACATTTAACAGTTTTAATCATTATTTTTTTTCAGTTTATGACTATCTAAAATCAAGTTGTTTATTTTTCTTTTTTTTATGGAAACATTTCATCATCTCTGTAAAACATTTAAACAATCCGAATGCTGTATTGAGATGACTCTTAAAGCACCAGTGTTTTATATTTTGGTGACAGCATGCAGCTAATTGTTGCTGTGATTAAACATGACGCAAACATCATTGGCAGATGGATTAAAGGTGTAGAACTAATAAATATGAAATGCAATAAAGATTACTTTTTACATTGTTGCTTTTAACAGATAATTTTCCCTGTTAAATAGCTGCAACCAAGCATTAGCTCCACATGGATTATTAGCAAAAGCAGCACCTGCCTGAGCACATTAGTAATATATTACATTTGCATGTCAGAGCTATCTCTCTGCAGCTATAGTCAAGTCACAGTTGCACACAAGCTGTTGGTTCAGTAGAAGCTCAGTTCAATTTCCTTTTTTACTACCAAGCACAGAAACCTCAGTGTTGCCTCGCTGCAGTTAACTACAGTGATGAAGCCTTTCTTCTGAGTCTGTGTTTGTGTTATTGCACTGAAGCTTTGCATCTTCACTTTACAAAATATTATCAGCTGCAGCTCTGTGGGCTAATATCTGGATATTATGGACTGCTCATACTGTGAAGCAGTTTGTCCTTTCTCTCTGCTGTTTCCTCGCCGTTCGGTGCTTCTTTGCACATAGTGTTTGCCAGGCGGAGTCTGTGGCATTGCGTTGGTTGCCCAGCATCAGAGGCCTGTCAACCATCAGCTGGCATCGTCCATCTGTCCACCTCTGATGACAACATGAGGTACATTTGGATGACAAAGCTAGCCAAGCTAACATGAGAGCAATTAGGAGCTTCTCCAGAGGTATCTAGGACTGTAGCTCTTATCTACCTCTACTCAGGAATTGTTTTGGAGCTTTGGCAATCAGAGATTAAGATCCTTGCAATCTTAAACCCCACTGACCCATTACTAACCCCACTTCCTTTATGCATGTCCCAGCTCCCATTGCAATACTGTATTTTCACCTTTTTCTCTTAATGTCTCTGTTGTATGACCCTAAAATCTCATTACAAAAACAGTGTGAGGAAACAGCCTACTGACATGAAGTGTTTGGGTGTTTAGCTAATGTCTGATGCTGTTAAAAAATATATTTACTTTTGATATTTTAATGTAGTAAAATGATTTATAAATTTAGTTGATGTTAGGAACAATACAGGAGATGTGTTATTTAACCTGCTGAGGTGCTGCAGCTCTGGTGTAATTTTAGCTTTACGATGCCTCTGGCTATGTGACTGTAATCCCTCGAGAACGCAGCGTTTTTCTTCCCTTGAGTTGATTGTGATTCAGCAGCTCTGCCTGCCTAATTTGCATATTGAGATTTGATGACTCTACTTTCATGAGACAGCAATGGAAGCAAATTGGAGCAAGTGTTTCTCCAGTATTTACCAATACTGATTCAAGACTCATGCTGACACCACCTATAACCATAAAACATCAGTCAGTTCCATAAGTGTCATTTTATAAATGACTTATTTTTAATTCTGTATTCTTTGTACATCTAAAGCATTAAGAACATTGATAGAAAGTTGAAATTATTAATCCTCTTTCAAGCCACAATGCCTGTTACATTGAAGGGTTTTTGTTTTCTTGTGTAGCCTAATCTTTGCCTTTGCTATCTTTTTTATGGTATTTCAGAGTTTGAGACTTTTTAAAATTTAATTTATTTACATCAAAGGGTTTGTTTTACAATTTAATAAGAAAATAGGTTTTTGATGACTTGATTTTTAAGCTTTTTTTCCTGCATATTAGTTCATTTTTTGATAAGTGAAGTTTTTTTTTCTGAAATTGTTTAATTTTTACTATCAAAAGATTTGTCATTTTCACTTTGATTTTAAGCTTTTGTTCTACTGCTTCAGTGTTGTCTTTGTTCTGTTCCTTTTGCTGTAGTTTATTTAAGAATATATTGAAGCCCAAAGAAAATGTGAAGATAACGCTCACCCACTTGAGATTCCCTGGCAGAACAGCGAAGACGAGCAATCAAGAGGAAAAAGTTTTGAAGTTAACAAAATACACTAACAGGATTGTAGCTTGGTTCATACTTTCCAACGATCAATATTTTAGTCTTTATGCAAAAGATTTGACTTCCATTTGCATCGAGTACATCAGCTTGTGCTGAGATGCAGTTCAGTTCTGCTGCTTTTGTTGTCTCAATATAAACTGTGTGTGTGTGTGTGTGTGTGTGTGTGCGTGCGTCCAAGAAATTAGAAATGAAACTAAATCGAGAAACATTATGCTAAAGATTTCTGTCATCTAATCAGAAATCAAGAAGGGATTTAGTTTGAGGATACCACTTAGTATTTGGGCCTTAGAATGTCTCAGCGGCTCTCGGGTTACTTCTCTTGATAGCATTGTAGCCTGTGGTAGAGATTCATTTGAAAGTCTGATCAGGCAGTTCTGGATTAGTCACATGGGGCTTCATATTTTATTTTCTCCTTATTCTGAAAATGTCAGGAAAAAAAAGAAAAACATTTAGCATTTTTGGTGGAATCTGAGTGTGGTTGCAGTAGCTCCTGACTCCATCGAGGAATGTAAAGTTGCAAGTTTTTGCAGAGTCTCTAGTGAGCACAAACGCTTTGTGCAGCCGGCGGGATCTTCGAGGAAATGAAACTCCATCAGAGATACAGTATGTAGGAGTCTTAATTAAGTCAGTCTTCTCTGATTGTGAGCTTTTAAAGCATGCCTATCTCAAGCTTGCCTGCCTAATTGGATGTGTGTGTCGAAGTGTGTGTGCCTTCTTTGTATGTGGGCGAGCCTCTTTGAAAGTGTGCATGTCCGTATCGCAGTCATTATATGTGTAAACAGGAGCTCAGTGGGGAGCAATCTGCAATGCACAAACCATTGGCATGTTTATTCAGTCTCTTTTTCTCTGAGCTGGCTCCATTTTCCTCATTCTTCCCATCAGCATGCCGTCTGCTCCACAACTTCAGTGACTTAGATGACTTGGGTGTGTAGGTGGCGGCTCACTTCACTGACTTCACACACAAACACCCACTCTTTAATCTCCCCTTTACTCAGTCCTTGTTAGGCAGATCAGCTACGATATGCTCCTCTTTTTAATCATTGAGTGCCAAAGGCATTAAATCACGGTTTAAGGTGCGACGTGGCACTCCATTCTTCATGCTCCAAGCACTTCATCTCATCAAGGTGCAAACACAAAATTCAACCACCTGCATAGCTATGATGGGCCACCTAAACCTTAATCATTGCTGGTGACCTCACTCATCACCACCAGATTAAAAAACAATTGTGCCTTCGCCTTGATCCTCGTTACGGCCCTTTTTGTATCAGCTTTTGTTGTATCTGTCTAGAGAAATTATTTTAATCAATCAAACAAGCCCATTTAGAGAAGTTACTGAGGTTAAGATAAAGCTGCCCCCCATCTCTCCACCCCCTGCTTCTTTTTCCACTGCTTAAAGATGATATTTAACCAATAAGGAGGGTCATGCAGGCAGAGGAAGTACAAAGGTGCAACCCTCCAGGGAGCTAGAGTACATCTGATTTTTGTGTGTGCTTTCACATTTAAATAGGATTTCAAAATCAGATTGTCCCAGGGGAAATTCATTACACTGCCTAATGGCTCCAGTCTGTATAATGAGAGCAACTTAAAGAGAAAACCTGCTGGATCATTCCAACACATAAACAGCTCTTGCATTTCAAAGCCGTTTCACACTTTGATGGTCTACTGTATTTCATTTTACTCAGCTGGTATCTAACTAAGAATAGATGACAGACTCTTTCTCGTGCAGCTGGAGTTCTCTGGAAGAATACTGCATTGCACAAAAGAAAATAAAACAAACATTGTAGGATTTGCTGAAAAGCAGTTGCAGAGAATAAATAATAAATGTCTGGCTTTGTTTCCGCTTTGAATCAGAAAACGATTTGACTTTTTCTCTTTGTTCTGAGCTAACAATCATCATCAGATATAAAAAAATAATGCAAGCATCATTTATAATACTACCCTTTTTAAATTTCTCATCTAAAAGAAAATACCATCATGTTAAAGGGAGTCAAAAGATTTGTCTCACACCCGTTTCCTGTATTTTCATTTTTTTAACAGTTTTAAGTTGGAAATTGATTTTATCCAGTAAACAGGATATCACAACATTGGTAATAAGTGACCAGGCTTTTAAAGCGACGTGACAGCAGAGCCTCTGACATCTAAGCAGGATGACAACAAAAGTGTTTAGAGCTGTTATGAATGCCTTTAACAGAGACACAGAAAGCATGCAGTGTGGCTTCATCCTCCTACATCCTGCTTCCTCTCTGATCTCTCTTCATGCATCATGTTTTTCATGTGAATAATCGCAGCATGAGTTGGACTAGAGTGACACAAAAAAAGATGGTCTGTCTACAAAGTATTCATTTCGCAGCACATGACTGTGTCCAAAACAGTTTAGTAAAGTTTTTCACACTGAGAGAACAGCAAACATTGATTTACAATGTTTTTACTGAAACAAACTTGCTTAAAATGTAGCTGTATACATATACTACAATACAAAAACTTGGAGTAGATTATTTGCCCATGGTTACGTTTATAAGGGTTTCTCGTCTGAAATTAAATTTGTTGACACATTTTTTTGATTCACATTATCATTATTGTTTAAAGAACATCTACCTTGCATTAGAGAAGCCAAAGTCATTTCTATGGTACTTCCATCATTTTTGTATAAGATTAAAACACATGTTTCTTTTTTAGAATTGGGTAGGTAGGCTGGCAGATAGATAACTGTTTGATTGCTTTAGGGAAACTGTTTCATCACACCACCTAATGTAGTTCCACTGCAAAAATGTGTTCAGTTTTTAATATTATAAAATAAAGGTCTCAAGGTTCAGTCCAGTGATTCTTTTTTCCAGTTTTGTAAATGACATATCTTTTTGTTTTTGCAAACATAGCAGAAAACATTTTCCAACATAGATTAGTAGAACATCTTAACTTTAGACATTTAAAGATCTGAACTTCTCAAAAAAGTTTTTTTTTAGGTCAATACAATATATACAACCTAAATAATCCCGTGGCCCTTTATTCAGTGTCAGGAGCGGTAGTGGTTCAAATACTCCTTTATGAAATGGGACACCCCTTCATGAAACTTATTAGTTGTTTCACAATTCCTCTTGTTAAACATTACATGGTTTTGTGAAACATGTCATGCAACAGACATACATTATTTTAAATAATAGTTGGCTATGATTCTAAATGTAATGTGTTTGTATTAGTTAAACTAGACACTGCAATAAGTTTTACAGTTATGTAATATTTTGCAATAGAAAAAATACTAAATATAAACTGAAAAAATTCTGTTTGTATGGCCCGATAGCCCTACCTTGTTTTTTCCCTAGATCAAGAAAAATAAAAAAAATTGGTACAGCTAGCCCTTGGTGTGCATATAAAACTAGTGGTAAGTAGTAAAAGGAAATAAGCCTGATGCTATGTTTTATATATGAAGAGCCCAATATCAGCTATAAAGTGAAGTGGAATAGGTAAAGGAGCTCAGCAGGATCTCAATGCCCCAACTATTACACATTTACTTCCAGCAGTGTAAGTACACCAGAGGTAGGATTTGTGTCTTAAAGAGCTTGTGAGGTAGCATGAAGCGTAACACTGCTGCAACAGGCAACATTTCAACTTAACCTCCAGAGACGATATTTGAGCCAATGGGCCTTAAGTTTCTGCCACAGGGTCTGAGTCAAGATTGGTCTTGAAGTAGCTGCAGGCTAGAGGTTTTGGATTTTTTTTTTTTTTTTTTACAGTAGCACGTTTTGAGAAGGTTATGGGAGATGAAAGCAAGAAAGACTCCTTTGTAAAGCCAATAGGATTTATCATGTGTTCTTTGCTTAGACCAGACTGGATTTTGCCAATCCCTAGACAAATCTTTTTTCTTCTCTGTACCCACAGCTGTCATGCAGAATATCTTATCACATCAGTAGAAATGTGCGTGGGTCGGTCTGTCGCCTCTCTGCAAGAATGCTCGTCTGTAGGAGTGTGTGTGTGTTAACATGAGAAATGTGGCTTGTGGTTAAAAGGGCAGTGGGATAATCACTCTGGCACCTGCTCGGGCTCCCATGCGTTGTTAAACGTCCCGCTACTCACAAAGTCAAATACAAGACAGGCCTAATGGCCCCCTAAGCTTGTCTTTATAAATGGTTATGTTAACTACAACTCTCTTAACACTTAAGCACTTTCTGGATCAAATATAATACATATTCTTGTGGTTTGTGCTTCCTATTAAATGTGTCAAGTTCTGGCAGTGTTTTAAGTATGAAAGTCCCTGTTGACTTTTCATCTCAATTTGTCTCAAAAATAGATTTCACTTCCATTTTCCCGAACTTGGAGATGACACTCTCATTTATCAAAGTGTATGTGTGTGTTTTCCAGTCTATTAAATTGTAAAAATTGAGCTTTTGCATGTAGATTTCAGCACTGTTAAGAGAACAGCTGGTTACTTTCAGGCTGATAATTTAATCTGCTTGTAGTGTTTGATTTTAAAGACATTTTTTATTTTTACTCTAATGTCTTTCCTTAAAGGAGCACAAAGTTAAAGCTAAATAAATTATTTAAACATACAAAATCTGAGGTTTTTTTTGTTTTTTTTTTAAATATTGTTTTAGAGAGAATGTGGATTCTGTTTGGTTCTTTTTGCTCACATTAGCTACACTGCCGCACAATTTGTTCATACTATGTAGCTCCAATTTCCTTTCATGGCTCGGTTAGCAAATTTGTAATCACACACGTCTCAGTGTGTAAAATATGAATACAAAACACAGGAAGCAGTAACACACTTTTGTTGGGGAATGTTCTTGACATGGATGAGCAACATCATGGGGCGTTTGAAAGTTATCAGAGGTTCATTTGTAAGGATGTTGAGTTCAGTACAAATGAGCGACAGCCTCTTTCTGTTGGTCAGGATCTGATGAAACTCACTTATTTAGAAAGTTGAGGCACACAGCTTAATTCATAAAGTTTGATTTGGGGTTGAGCAACCATTTTCCAATATGCAAAGCCTAGTTAAAATAGTTGAATTTCAACAGTAAATGTGACTTCAGTCTGGTTGTTTTAGCACTCCTAACGGTACTTAAGCCATCAGTGGTGTTTTTAACACCACATCTACTGTCAGAATATATGCATTCCTGCCCGTTGAGCCCTTGGACCAGTGAAAATGAAAAGGATCCCTGGCTGGTAGATTAAACAACAGGAATGTGTGGGACAGGACAGTTGCTGGGAGGGATTGGAATATTTTCTGTTAGGGTAAAAGGTCCGCAGTTATCCAGTGCCCTGTTTAACTGAAATTAGGTTTCAGAAAGTTCTTAAGTGTGTTTTATTTCTTCACAAACAAAATGTTAAATAAAAAGTTCTAGGTTTGTCTCAACTGAACACCAAATCTTATTGGTGAAAGTCACGCCAAGACAATGATGTCATTACAGTTTAGATGGACTTAAGAACCTATGAGGCGTTGTCTTGAGGTTCAGTTTCACTTAAGCTTTTTTTGCTCAGTTTTCTTAGAAGTTAGACTGCTGTTTAAGTGGTTTTCTGAATTTGAATATTTAAGATATGGTAATTAAAAATGTTAGAATCAAATACAGTCTCATGACATCATCTGAGCTTTGGATTTTTATTGTTTTTTTTAGCATAGACAGTGTTTCAGGTGAGGAAAGGAAGGAACAGGTTATTTCTTGTGGAGCCTTTTGTCAACTGTCACCTCCAGCATCTGAAGCTTTTCTCATTTTCCATTCCCAAACATCATTTTAGATATTTACTAATAGCTGCATTTTGAGTTAGTGAGGAAACAATCTCAGTCAGCTCAGATTTCCTCTGAAGTCTCACACGGCAACGGCAGAAGACGGGCGGCTGAAAAGTCTGCGTGTTCAGATGAAATCTCATTTGCCAAATTTGTGGCGTTACTTTTAATAGCAAGAACCTCAGAGCTGTGCGGGAATCTCATTTATTAGGATTCAGCCCACTTCCTGACATGCTGTGTAGGAATAGATAAGAGTTGTGGGAACGTGGTCTGAGTTAAATAAATAAATAGATCATGCACCAAATAATTAACCTCTCAGGGTCTTTGACATGCTCTGAAAATACTGGAAGGTTTGGGGGTGCGGGAAGGGGGGGGTTGTTGTAGGAAAACCTTCATGCTCACTGAGCCTATTATCCCCAGGTAGCTGCTCTGTCTGTAGCTCTAAGGTTAACTAGCTGTTTACAAGTTGCCTTTATGTTGCTTGTTTTTCAGCATGAGAATTAAGAAATGTGTTTTCAGGTTGTAATTAATTAATCAGAGTAAGAACAGCAAAACCCAAGTAAGAAGAAGAAGAAGAAGCTTGAAGCAGAGAATCAAAAGCTTGTTAAAGAAAGTCAATATTTTTTTCAGGGTTTTTTTGTTCTCCTTTAATGTCCAGTTCAGTGATTTAGTAAATGACCTATTGATCGCTGTATTTGGTACTAAAATGTTTGGAAGTAAACCTGACCAAGCAATAGTCAGAAGTCAGTCAGAATGCCAGACATTAGTAATTTTGAAAATCTGCTAAACTATTGCATTATTCAGTTTCTACACAGCACTTTTGTTGAAACCATTGAAACATAAATAACAATTGCGTAATATGTTCTACTCAGACTATCAGGCAATGAATAAAAAATAGCTTAAAATGGCTTTACATTTTTTCTCCCATGTATTTCTGTCTGCTGTGAGAACTTATGTGCAGCACCATGGACAGCAGCAGCAAAACACAAAAGATTTTGTTTTTTCCTAATCATAAAATCCCCACTAACTTAACAGAAGAATCATGACTTAGAGTGAAATTTATGTAATGTTTGATTTTAAACATTTCCAGTCATACTCGTCTTACACTTCTGCCTAAAAGTTCCAACAACAAACACTTATTTTACAAAACAAAATCACTTCAGAGTCACTTGTTTGAACCCATTTGTAAAGATTTAAAATGTACTCTTAATATCTTCTGGGAGGTGCTGTGACAGCTGCTCATGTATGCAGAATCCATCCATCTGATGAGTGTTTGGAGACCCTGGGAGACGGCAAAGTTTCCACAGTTACACAAACTTGCCATTATACACAATGAGAGCATAATGAGGGAGTGATGTGAGCCAGTGTGTGGTGCGACAAAAATGCATCTGAACCGACTCAGACAGCTTAATTAAAACAATGTTGATTAGTTTGTCAAATGACGGCAATTTAAAGGCTGAAGGAAGACAAAGAATGTTGGGATGTATAACAGGCTTAGAACTCTACTGATTTCTTTCTGTTGGTTTTTTTTTTTAGGAAGAAAGAGTTGAGCAGTTTTCCTCGACTAACTGGGATTTATTCTACAAAATGCTGGGGCAAAAAGTGAAATCTTAGGGCTTTTTTTTCATTTGCTGTCCCTGAACATTAACTGCAGCTTGGCTGAAATTTAGAGACACGAATAATTAGGTAATCTGCCTGAGTCCAGTCCAGTCCAGTCAAATTTATTTACAAAGCACTTTTCAGCAACAAGGCGGTTCAAAGTGCTTGACATCATAAAAACACAAAAGTACAAAGTCATAAAAATAAGGTCATAAAAAATAACATCAAAACACAGAATACTTAAGGATTAGGATAAGGACAAAGAGTCCGCCTTCACCGAGAGCAGAAGAGAAAAAAAACAAAAAAAAAAACAACACACAAAACTTGAACTAATATCCTCACTACAAGAGGAATTATTAAAGGCCTAGCATTCTTTGAAGGCTGTAAGCGTAAAATCATCTTATGTTAAAAAAAAATTGTAGCCACAATCTCATGTGATATTGATATGACAAGAATATGTGTTCTAAATGACTGACCTAAGTTTTAGTCAGTGTCTGTGTAGCCATTTTTGGTTAATGTTGATTAGCTATGCTGTCCGGCTTGAATTGGATTGACTCCAAAAGTTAATCAGTTGTGAATGTTCACGCAATAATTGCTTTCTGAAAGTTTCATTAATATTTGTCCAGTGGTTTGAGATAATTTGGTAACAGACACGAGTAAAACCAATATTGTCCACCTTTGCTTCTTGTCGGCAGGCAATACTGAACTGAGAGGTATGCAGGTATGTCATACTGAGATGGCTAAAGAATCCTGATATTCAGATGTGTATATTGTTCACACCTGACTCACCTGGGTCCAGATCTTTAAATATGTCCACTTCACTGAGCCCACTGATTCTGCAGCAGGTGAAACCAACATTGGTATCAAGCTGTTGAGTATTTTCAGGAGTTTTTTTTTTTAAACTGCCAGTTCTTATTTTCCACTGTTGAGGCCTCATTACTAAGCAGACACCCATAACAGGGACACACTGTATTTGCATTTTATTTTATGAAACTGCTCCTATTCTCTTTCTGCATGAAGCCCATTGGACATGATGTCCCTGTTTCAACACTGTCAGGGCAAAGACCTATTTTTAATGTAATTTTCTGTAATTGTTTGCTTTTTTTTTTTTGCATCTGCACCTGTTTGGTGATGTCCTGTACAGGTGGTGCACCCAAACCTGTATTTAGAGAAATTAGGTGGCCTAGTGCAATTTTGGTGCTAATTTTGGCAAATTGCTTTTGCATTAAATCCTGCTTAAACTACCTCACATCATTAACGCTGTGTGGTTTGACAGTATTAGTCCTCATATACATCCAAACAAGCCCAAACTCAAAATTCACCTTCAAGTTTTATGGCTTTTATTTGAACAAATGCAGTTTTTAAGATTTTGCTTATAAATATTTTTTTTATTTTAAAACTCATTTTTATGTTGTGATATCACAATGAAATTAAAATTGTGACTTAAACAAATGAGCTTGAATAACTCATTCCATATATTCTGAACAAAGCCTTTTATGTATTCTGACTGATTAGAGTATGGTAACCTGTACAGCAGCATAAAATATTTTTTATCTGCAGTGTTTGTTTTAAAGTTTATGTAACTTTGTTTTTCTTTTTTTTTTTTCCCCAAAGTCAGCAAAACTTTACACTCAAAGCAAAACACCAGATTTGCACAACTATCAGCATAGTGAGCCTCACACTTTTTGTATAACACTAAACACAGTAATTTGGAAAACAATAATTCATTTATTTACTTGAGACACAGAAATATATCATAATGTTTCCTCTTTGTTATGTCAAACGACTACACCTGTAAACTGGTTGGTTAAACACATCAGCCAAGTGTGGAAACACGTATGTCCTTAACTGAAAACACCAATCAGATAAAGGCACTACACTGATGCAGCGTCTGTGGTGTTGATAAAACCTAATGATCAGATCCGGTTAGGCAAAGATATGAGGCCTAGAATGAAGTCTCTTTTTCTGTATACCTCATGTCTACTTATCAGGAATAAATTAAGTGTTTAAGGTTTAGCACTTCAGTTCATTTAACTTTATGTATGTATCTCCAGTTCCAACAAAAGTCGTCTCAGGGGACTTTTCATAAGAGAAGACGTCCAAATCATAAATCCAGTTCAGATCCTGATTCAAGTTCAATTACAGTCAAGTACATTTTAATTATAATAAAATACGTTTACATACAGTACATTGTGCAGACCTAAACAAATGCATTAGCAGAATATGTACCATAAATGGAATTTTCTTTTTTTATGTAACACTGATGTTGCCATGAGGACTTTCAATGTTGTTTACTTGATTATGGAAAAAGTACCAACTTTTGTTTATTGCACCCATAACTGGGTATCAGTAATGCATAGGTTACAGTTCCTTCATAATGATAGGTTGTTGTTTTTTTTTATTCGGCTTGAATATTTTTCTTTCTAAGAACTTTAGTTCACAACAAAACACACATTTTAGGAAGTGTTCTTTAAGGGTAAATTCAACTCTGCTCATAAGAAACACTACCTATCAAATAACTCTCCAAACAGCCTCAGGTTACTACTTTTCTGTTAAAACTCAAAACAAAGTACTCCAGGTTACTGCACAAAGCTGCCTTTTATTTCTTTTTTGTTTTTAAATAAAAGCCAACTTTAAATGAACTCCAGGATATTCCACTTAATCTAACATGAGAGACTGCAATGGCTGATTCTCAGAAGACGGTCCCACTGACTTAGATCAAGGCTCTTTCTGATGTGAAGAATATAGCTTGGTATCTACCTTGTAGTATTTGGATAAAATAAAATAAACATGTTATTTGGATTTTTAAAATAACATTGCTGTTTCTCTGTTATTTAGTTTGGAAGTATGTCTGAAGTTATAGAAGCAACATGCTTTACTCTGGGGAGAAAATGGTCCTCTGTTTAGCTTTAGATTTCTCATCATAAAGTTTCTCACAATGCCAGCTTGCCGCAGTCCAGGTCATGGTAATTTTAAACAGAAAGGAAAAGGACCTGTTTTTCCTCCACAGACACCCATGTGAGCTGTTTACTCACTCAGCCATTATGATGGCATGAGATTGAATGACTCGAGGTGCTAATGACCCCACAAGAATTGAAATCCCTGGAAGTCCCAACCATTTAATTAGAACTGATGATGCTTTGTGGCTAAGAGGAGAAGTGTCTTAAAGAACATATAAAGATGCTCAGTTGGCTTCAACTAAAGTTCTTAACGGCTTGCACTCTGCTCTGAATGTAGTCAACAATATAGTTCCTGACAAACAAATTAACTTGTGGCCCTGACCCTATCTGTTCTAGTTACAGTGAGATGATTCCATGCACAAATGGAAAAACACATTTAATGACTCTGCTTTCCAAAGTCTGAATAGACCTCCTACGCATAATTAGCTGAGTGCCCTTGCATACGACGCAAGTTTTTGTTCTATTTAAAACTCTCAAAAAAGGGAAAACTCCTAAATGTGATGTTTTAGATGTGTTTTGAACTAGGAAGAACTAATGTCAGGCAATAACAAGTTGGTTTTACAATGTCAATGATGGGGATAAGAGAATGGCTTTCAGGTCTCAAAATTTTAGATTGAGTGAATTGAGACGTCATGCTTCCACCCACTCATCTGATGTTCACCACTCATTGAATTGAGTTTAATTCAGAGGCAGCAGGGTCGTAGTGAAATCCCTGACCCAGATTCACTGCTCTGCTCCATGCAAGTAGCGTTCTGCGCATGAGCGCACTTTCAAATATTTATCAGCTCAATCACTTAACTCAAGCTGCTGTATTAAAATGCCACCTTGGCATAAAGCAGCTGCCTGCACGAGGTAAACAAGTTAATAGAACACCTTATGGACAATCTTAAGTGATAATGTTTATTTCCTTTAATTGTGTTGCTTTCCTTTTATTGCTTATTTGTCATACCAATACTGGCAATGTTGAAATGATTTAAACATGATACTCTGGATCTGTGTGTTTTACCATTCTGACTCTTAGGAACCTCATCAGCAGCACCAGGGTCTTTATTTTGTCACACTTGACGATCTGTTGCTGCATGAGGTTTTTTATTAGGTTAAGTAGTCTGCGCTTTTATTTGTTGTTTAAAGCAGAAAAGGTTCTACCTTTATTGTAAAACCTCCTTGGTCAGAGTAGCTATATAATTCCTAGTATTTGTCTGAGTCTTGTGTTTTCCTCTACGGTTGGCTTGCACAGAGCAGCCCAGGGGAACAACGCTGACGGCTCCATTTTCAGTGTGTTCTCTCTGCCTGCTCCTCCTTAAACACTTTGATTAGTAAAGACAACGTCTGCATTCTCATGGGACTGTGAACCATTGGAACAAGGGCATGTTGGTTCTTCTGTATGTTTCCTTTGGTTCATTTACGGATCAAAGAGCATCACAAGGAGGAACTCTTATCTCCTTTTCTTCCACTACTGTTTTTTTTTTTTTTAAATCTTTTTTAGAATTTAGAACCTTCATAAAGCTGGGGGACAAAAAGAATAAAATATGTTTCTTGGAGGTATTTATTGACCACTAGAGCCCATTAAAAGTGCAGAATCAGCTATCCTTATCTCTTCCAACAAGTTGCTAGCACTGATCTCTATCATCAGCTTATCAGCCTCATGCAGATAAATTATCTCCATGCGCGCTTTAGGGTAGTAAAGACCTTGCTCAGTTCCCCTAAAGCTAAAGTTTTGGTCAGCCAAATGCATACTGTGGTGAGTGATATGCTAATCACAGCTCTGCTAGATGGTGGCCAGAATGACGGGAGATCAAACAGAAGCACAAAAAGAGACCCGGGAGCTTGAGGCTAGAGTTTTCTGCTTTGCTGCGACACGAAGACCCCAATTCGAGGTGATGTATAACTTGCATCTTGTATGGAACATTTCTTACCTGCATATTGGAAAATGTAATTGGTATGCATTTCTACTGAATTGCATTCAGGCTAATTAGAACTCATCTATTGTGAAGGATCACAGCCAAGTGCACTCTATAAAACTTGGTAACATTTTATACAGGAAATCTGTCTATTGTGTTTAAGGGTCATCTGATCTCCTCTTGTCTTATTACATCTCAGCGATGGATGACTGTAAAATAGCACATTCTCAAAAACATCTGACAACATGCTTGGAAAATATATGGTGATAAGAGCACACATCTTACCAAGGAAAACAAATAAATACATTTTATTGCCAGGCTTTTATGTCAAATTAGCTTTTCTGTCTTTGTCATGAGATATATTTGACTTATCATGAGTACAGCCTGGGACAGAAAGACATGGTCATAACCCCTTTACCTTTTTATTCTTGGTTACATATGCAGGGATTAAAGTTCTCTGTCGCCACAATGGATTTCCATCATTTGGAATGTGGCCAGGACGGATTTCCGTCTCCTGTAGAAATGAGGAGGAAAATAGTGTTTTTTGTTGTGGTCCTGTTAAATCCATCCAATCTAATTATGATACAGGGATTAGACTGACACTGACTTCAACAAATAAAGCAAACCAAGGCCAAAGTTTTAACCAATCAGAGCAGAGCAGGGCGTGTCCAGGTGGATGCAGTGTTGCCAACTTAAAGATTTTGTTGCTATATTTAGCAGGGATTGGGGATAATATGATTAAGTTTAGAAAAAGAATTTCAGTCAAAAGCCCAGTCCATCTTTATGCTTCTTCTGCTTGTTTATAAATCACTGATAAAGCCGGCCACGTCCCACATAAACCTGAGCTTTCAGAAATGAAGTGACCATCATGAAATCAAATAAGGTGTGGAGCCGAGCTCAGCTGTGTTGACTTGGAGCACAACAGACTAAATGTGTGACGAACGTCTCCCATGTATCATTTTCAAAACATGATGAATGAACTCAGTTTAGCGATTATTTTTGTGGATAAGTAATATTTTAAAACAATTACAAAGTTTCTGTGCATCATCATCGATCTTCCCTCTATATTAAATCTGTTTGCTGTTTAATTTCACAACCTGGTAGTGCACAGACCATACATCATCACTTCATCACATTACTGAGCCGCAAAGCCGACTTACCTGTTCACATGTAGTCTGTTGCTACCTCGCTTTGCAGCACAAAGGCACATCAGGGGTGGGTTGCTTTAACCCCCCTTGTTGTCTCGGAAATCAGAAACCAAATAGCCCACTATAAGCCAGACTCTTCCAATGTACTCTTAACAGATTAAATCAACACCATTGGAGTGACTGCCAAGGTGGATATGAAGATCCATGAAAGGTGGCTTATTTTTATATCCACAAACATTTGGGTGTGAAGTGCCTAAACTGCAAAAACTGAGGTGGAAGAAAGTACAAATTAATCTGGAGCTAGTAGTGACATTCAGCTTCATCATTGCATCATACTACCTATCGATCTAAAAGGGAAATCATGCATTGCTTTTATAAACGTTATTAAAAAATGTTTTAGTTAAAACAAGCAAAAGCAGTTGAATTTTTGTCACATTGCACTTTTTCTTAAAGAAAGTTATTTGTAATAATAATAATAATAATATTAGCCCTCATAGTTCATATTTTGTTCAAGCTCTGGTTGGATTTGGGACTTATCAGATGGCTCCCAGATGGTACTACTTCTTGGTTAAGAATCTAAAAGTCAAAGGTTCCCAATAATATTTGCACAATAACAATAATAGGAGTATTTTTTTTGAGTATTGCATCTCAGTGTCTCAAGCCTTTCATTCAATTGATGATCTGTCAAAATTGCTTTTTCAAACCAGACTCTCATGATTCCCTACTGTCATGCCAAATCCAGCACCTTCACCCCTACAAAGTGCAAATGGGAATGTACTGTAAGAGCTCAAGGCTCAACGGCTTTGTTACCAAGGAAACTTAACTGGAAAATGTACTCCCAGCTGTCCGCGGGGACAGAGCCTTACTTCACAGTCCTACTGTCGACAGTGGTACGGTAAAATAAATGGAAACCAGCAACAATGTCCTGTTCATGCTTTTGTCCAGCTCAAAGTACTTTACATGGTGAGAGTGGCAGCAGTGGACCAGAAAGAATAAACGATTTGTCCTGCTGACTCTCAGCATTATTCAGCTCTGTGTAATTTAACCATGTGGCAATAAAGCAGTAGGGATCTAACCATTGTGCTTTGGCTCACTTTGTGACAAAAAACCACACAGTTAATGATCCACAGTGTTACATGGTTAATGTTTTATGGTTGATGCTTTCTAAAAGAATGTAATCTCAGTATCATCAATTAGTTTCTTGTTACATGGAGATATCTTGATGCCATCTGGTAAATCCTCTATTGTTAGATCAATGTTCTCTTTTATCCTGAGATAAGTATTTAATTATAGTGTTATCTAAAAGTACCATGAACCATTTTTGTGATGTTCAAGGCATAAACATATTAACTTTAGCATCTGCATTTGTTTTGAAGCAGAGATGACAAGATCCCTGCGATCACCATTTATCTACAGATATAATGGTTGTGACCAGGACTTAGATTTGAAAACATATTTTTCTTGTAAGTTTAGTAGTAGATATTTATTCAGCTTTGAGTTTTTAATGTTGTTTGGAGGGGAACTATGTGAGCCCATCAGCAGGCCACAGCAGTAACACAGACCTGAATGTTCTTGGCCAAACTAGTTGTAGGAACTATGGTGACAGTATTGTTTCTGTTGAACCAATGATTGCTGCTTTTGGGACAAATATATCAGCAGTTTGGGTGTTTGGCGTACAACTAAAATAGTCAACTTTGTTAACATGTGAGAAGTATTAATGTTGCATGTTTTGGGCTCAGGTGATTTATTTATCTATCACTTGCCTTCTTCCTAATCCCCAAGTTCAGAGCCTATGCAGTGTTTTAAGACCGGTAGAGACCATCATTCTGCTTTCATTTATTTATTTTTATTTCTCTGTTGTATTTAATTGTGATTGAAAATCAATTATTAAATTTGTTAAGCCACTGTTAGGCCATTCCCAGTGTCTGCTCTGAAGAAGTCCTGGTTTTAAACACACATCTTCCTCTAACAAAAGGTGTTCCTACAGAGGAACCCTGACTTTTGAAGACCTTTCGTGCTGTAGATTCTGAAAGTTATGAATTTATGACTTGTTGCTTTTTTTAAGAAAACAAAAACTCAAAGAGCCTAAAATGTTTTCCAGTGTCCTATGAGTTCATGTTCTTATTTATCATTAGTTATCTATTTGTGGACATCCTTGTACCGCCATTACATCACAACTCTGTAATTTTAGAAAAATCTTCTCCAGTAAATAGTTAACTTACCTCACACACCTCCTAAACTGTGGAAAACGTTCTGCATCACAAGTACTCAAGATTTGATCATTAAAAATTATAGAGACACCAATCTTCAAGTTAAGGTTTGAGTATTTTATTTGTAATTTCATCAAGAATTAAAAATATAATGAAGTAAAATTGTGTTTTTCTGGTCAGTTAAACGATGGTTACAGTGATATTAGAAATAAAGAATAAAGAAATGCTCTTTGTTTTTGCTAGTCATCAAACTCGCACTCCTCCGTAGATGTCACCAGCTGGTGGGTTGGTTGGTTAGTTGATTTAACCAGTATTTGAGTTCTACACGAGGAAGAGGCGTTGAATAATGTTCCATTGAGATAATCCAACTTGAATTCTTTTCTTCTTGTCTGATAGATTTTACAGAGCTAGTGTGATTGAAGAGAAGCAAACTTTTTTTTTTTTCTTTGCATCCCTCTTGTATTGTTCCACCTCCACCTCTAACCAGGTTGGTTCTGACATTATTTAAATACCACAACATGGAATGGAGCTCCCAGATTGGGTTAGCAGGGGCAGCACCTCCTCCTACGATCATTAAGACTCTCAGAGGAAAACACGGTAGCCTTAACAGTAGCGTGTTTTACCCACCACATTATGTCAAGCACTAACCTTTTCAGATGAAACAAACAAATCATTGAGTTCGAGTACTAACGGGGGACATTTGGCTGCTGTGTTTACAAGTGTTGCTTAGCGAGGACACAAAGGTAATGACGGTGGGGAAAGGACAACAGGGAGGAAGCTGACATGACTGAAGACGAGTACTTACTGCTAACTTTGTTATCTCTGGTGGTGAATAAATCTGGCTGTCTCTATGAGCCAGAGATGGAGTACTGAGGGGGAAATAACAGAAAGATTTCAATTTTATAGTGTAGGTAAAAACGTAATGCTTTTATAGGACAGTATTTTTCCAGCTCTGCTGTAACAGTTGGTGAAGAGAGTTAATCATTGTTTTTGGAGTGGATATTGCAGGAGGATGCAACAAAAAACAGTTTTCATTTACAGATGCAGAGAGGGAGAATAAAACTTCTCTCACTTTATTAAAAGCACCAGAAAGCACTGACGTACATGATTCAAAGTTTTCTTTTTTTAAAGGAAGAAAAGGAAATTATTTGCCAATTGTTCGTGGTGCCTTTCAGTTTGTAGAAATGGCATGTGGAGATGGAAACGGGCCAGATGTCAGAATAAGTTTTGTCAGACATCAAATGAGAAAATATAGTTTGCAGTTTTGATTTGAGGGGAGTCATAGCTGAGAGAAGTCTGTTTTTCATTTATTAGAAATGCAAATGTGAGGGGATCATCTAAATTGTCCCAGAAAAGCAAATGAAATAAACAATTTAAATATTGATTTCAAACCAGACAAAGGAGTCGTGTAATTGTTTGGTATATATTTTGCTGCTAACAGTTCGATATAAGTAAAGTTCTTTAGCAAGAAATAATTTTTTATGCAAAAAAAGATGTTTTGTGGATCCAACATGGAAAAAAAACTGGTTCTGAAAAGAAACAACTGGTCGACTGTTTAGATTTAGTTGGAAAGTTTATTAATTTTGTTTCATTTTACTGTATCTCACTCACCTTTTTTTAAACCATCAGTTGAAACCCACATAAGGAGCTTTTTAAATCTTTGACATTCAAACACAGCATTTGCATTTTTGTAAAATCCAGAACTCCTCTCATCGTGGTGCTCATCAGCTTCAGACCTTCTTAACCTCATGAAGGTAGCTTTAGTTAGAAGTTGTGTTTAATGCTTTCATAGTGCCTGTCTGCGTTCATTTATTTGAGGATCTGTTTGTGCATTCCCTTTAAGAGTTCTGATCACACACCTGAGTGTGGTGTGTTTTCCAGCAGGTCTCTACATTAATGCTGATGAAGTTGCTCACCGTCGATGTGATTCACTGCATTTCAGTTTCACAGTGTAGACCTCCCACTAATTAAGAGTTCTATACAGTATAATTACAGTAATTTTTCTTGCTCTAAAAGCATAAACTAGGAGATAAGCCTGCAGATATCAAGCTGTAAAAGGGATCACTAGTTCACTATTTGAAAACTAATTGTTCTCTCTGCTGTGGAGGCTTTTTTAAAAAGCATTGAAAACTTAATCAAATCAAGGATTTGCACAAAAAAGGCATCTGGGAAGACAGCTTTTTTATATTTTTTTGGAAAAGGCCCTGGCACAGCTTGCCTCTAATTTAAAAATGAAATCTTATTTGGAGCAGTCCGTTACCATCTTCACTTGCTGTTGTGCTTCAGTGGTCTTGTCTTTGCTCCAAATGAAAGGGTTTTCTTGTAATATCGGTTATCTCATGCATTCAGTCACATACAAAAAGGTGAGACAAAAAGGATAAATTCACCTGAAGAACGTCCCAGCAGATGGTTCAGTGAAGGGATGAGGTCACTGTTTGACTTTTCTGCTGCATCTTAGGTGAAGGGAGCCATGAGTGGAATAAAAACAGAATTTATGCTCATGTTTTATAAATTAACAAGTCTCCCAGTTCAAAACTCACAAAAAAAGAACTTAACAGAGAGAGAGGAGCCATATTTAAAGAAAAATATTTTTAACCAAAATGCCTAATGTTGTGAATTCATATATTCTACTTTATTTCTTGTTTTTTTTAATGATTGTTTTTTAAAAGGTGATGGACAAACTATTTGTACAGTAAAGAATGTTTTATTTTTCCATCTGTCTTTTAGTCTTAATTTATAGAAAGTGTTCTGACTCATTACTTATAATTAACTCTTTAAAGATGGGAAAGAGGTTTAAAATTTAAGCTTAATCAGGA
>JAOXNZ010000030.1:4130319-4147318 GCA_028566095.1 Kryptolebias brasiliensis | reverse complement strand
CAACACAGTTTTATTAATAGTATTAAAATCATTAATAATCAAACTTACAAAACAAACAAAAAAAAAGTATTACATTTTTTTCAATTTATTGGAAAAGTAAGTTTTTGTTAAAAATTTTTGGGAATATTTAGTTTCATGTTTTCTAAACAGGTTTTTAATTTTGTTTCTTTTTTCTTGAAGTTGCACATCTCAAAATGACACTCAACTAAAGGAATGCTTATCACAGCTACTTTGGGAACTAATTAAACAAAATATTAAACACTGTTCAGGTAAAATCAATATAAAAAAAACTTGTTTATTATATAGAGATGTATTTTGTGGGCGTACTTCCTTTGTTCAATGATCATCTTCAAATTTCTTGAAGAAAGAACAGGATGATCATGTCTGTGGCAGTGAGATTTCTAACTAAGGAGCCCCAGCTGAGCCAGACAGGGTCCAGCTCCACCATCATGCTTGGCTGCTTTGGGCAAGAATAGTCAAGTGCATGGAAACCTATGTCGCTGCTGAGTGTCTATTTGCACCTCCCCAAACTGGCTTCACTTCCAATTCCCAGCTGGTCCCAGACCAAACTCCGGCCTCCTCGCTCCTCCTCTTCCTTTTTCTTTTCTTTCTTTTCTTCCCTCAACACAGTGGACTGTTCTACCTTTAATATTGCCAGGTGCAGAGAGGAAAGGAGCTTGCCCACTGGCCCATGTCAGGTTGTACTTAAAGACGTCTGAAACAAGAGAAGCTCGGTGCAGCTTGAGTACAGGCAGGGAAAAGTCGAGAACAAGCCAAGGATTGCCGAGAAAATACTTTTGAATCACTTTGTCTTAGAAGCTAATGTAGAAGCGACGTTTGCTGAAGTTCTTTGTCTGACTTTTTGAGAGCTTAGTGAACCCTCCAATCCTCCAACTCGATTTTTACTACAAAATACTTAAACTGTGTATTTTTTATATTTAAGTCTACTGAGTTTGTTTTGTTTGATTGACATTGTAAATTTTTATTTTTGTTCAACTGCATGTTCATTTTATGCTGCAGTAAAGTTTTCAATCGATTTCAGATGTTGGGGTCACGTTATTTCAGTAGTTTAGTCTGGCATTATCTGTAGCAGTGAATCACTGATGCCTGAACGACTGTCAGTCCGGTTATCTGAGATAAAAAGAAACAAGATATTCACTTAGCAAGCTTGTCTAGAAGTTGGCAGCGGTCATGTCAGATCCATCCTGTGGAGGAGTGAGTCGAATCCCAGTGCAGCACATTTTATTTTTTTTAAATGCACGAGTACATTTTATTAGCTGTTTTTTGTTTAAGGGTGTGCATAAATGCATCTCAGTGGGCGTATGAAAAGCACCCGGAGACAAATGAGTTACTCAGACAGAAAAACACAGAAGGAAACTGTGCGTTTGGGTGAAAAACAATTCCCTCTTGCTGTTGGAGAAGGGAATCATTCTTGGATGCCGAGCAGCAAAAACATATTTAACAAATGATTTCATAAGAGCAAGGCGAAATAAAGAAATGAGCAGAGGCAAGAAACAGATGACACAGATGTTCCACCCTGATTTTTCATCTGAGTGGGAGCATCCCGTGTATGTCGGGGATCCTACATGGCCATTAGTTATTTAGCATTGGTGCACACAAACATACTGAATATGGGGAGAGGGAAACCGCTGCCAGCACTGTAGCTGTTCAGCAATGAGTCATTTCTGCTAAATAAAAAAATAAAAAAATGAAAAGACCAACTAAATTCTGAATAAAACAGCCTGCAGGCAGATGCAGAAATCCTTTTTAACAATGCGTCAAACACACAAGAATGCAAAGCAAACATTTTTTGTTAAATTTAGGAGTTTGTTGATTTTGCTCAAAACATTTTTTTAGACCTTCATTTAGTCGTAAATTTTTCCTTAAATAAAAATTGGATTTCAGCTAAAATGCAGAGTTCAAGAATGTATCTCTACTTAATTAATTAAGACCTAGTTTAAATGGATAAATTGTTCATTTAATTGTATGTTAATCCATTGTTTATTTTATTTTATCTGCTTTTGCCTGGTTCTCAGTGCCTCATTGACAGCTTGCTGAGTTACAACTTAAGAAAAAACAAAACTAAATCTTAGCTACAAACTAAGTAATTCACTCAACTAAATCTTTTCAAAATAGCCCTGCATGGAATTTTTTTGGTAGTTCATCCACCAGTATAATTAATGAACAAACACGCAAACATCCATGTATTTTCATGATCTGCCTTTCCAGGCAGGGTCACAGGGAAGCCAGCACTTATCCCCAGAGCTCATTGGGTGAGAGGCGGGGTACACCCTGAACAGGTGGACTGTCCAACAAATTTAACAGCTAGAATTATGTAGAATTTGAATATTTATTTTTATGTTTAGATATTTTTCAAATTATTATACAAAATGCAAACGTGCTTCAATCCCAAAATGCATTACATTCAACAAATTGACTAAATATTCAGATGTAGTTGTGGTCCGTGTCAACCAGACTGAACTGTAGGTGCTTATCTTCACGTGCCTTTGATAATAATTTCTACAAACTAAATGGGGTCATAAATATTAAGCGTCTGTCTCCAGATGTTCTGTTTAGCATCAACTGTCATTTTGTTTGTAGGCTGAGGAGTGTTTTCTATTGTCTCACGCCTGACATATAACCCGCCCCCGCCATAATGCTTTCAGATGGGTTGGTTTCCAGTGCAGCAGTCTCGCGTTGAGCCTTCAGTGTTTTTCTGCAGCGAACTGTGGCACTGCAACGAGGAGCACCCAACGGAGCAGCTCTCTGGGGCCTCCACATAAAAGACTTTGAGCAGCTGTTCCACCATTTCGTAGCTTACCAGCTCACAATGTTCTCCATCACCCTCCACCTCTCTCCCACTCTTATTCTCCTCCGTCTCTTCCAATCTCACCTGGGGGTGTGATTAGCAAAGTCAATTAGCGCACACTAATCAGGCTAGAACACAGACTGACAGATGTAGAATGCCAAAAAAAAAATCACTTTTTTTGCTGCTAACTTTCTCTTTCCCCAAGTGATTTTCTTAAATTAGTAGAGACTTGCCACAATTCATCATTGGGGGAATTGGTGGTGTGTAAATCAGTTTCATTGTGCTGTTTATTAAGAAGAAGTGAACTTTCATGATGTTGCCAGCCTACCAGGGTTGTTTATTGTTATTTAAGCATGGAACATTAAAAGGTTTTGAGGAAAATAAAGATGTATAACTTTTAATTATTTCATTAACCATGCTCTTTTTGTGAAGAAAATTATAACTGCTCTGGACAAAAAGGGAACATTTTAGCCTTAGCAGTAGCACTACAGCAAAATTAACATAAAGTGGAGGTACCAAAACCTATACCCCTAGTTCTGCTTACACTGAACATGTTTTGAAGCCACAGCAGGGTTTAAGTTTTTATTTTTATATTGAGAATTGCAGTAATTTGTTCTTTAAAGCAAAATATTAACATTACTTTTTCAGTATTGTTTAAAAACTAAATTTGGTGATAAATGAGCAGCTTTGTTATATTTTTGTGTTGGAATATTCATATTTTTTATTATATTTTTAAAAAAAAGCTAAGCTAAAGCAAACTAACTAGTCAACTTTACCTTAAGAATTAGTGATTTCATCTGGAAAAAACAAACGAAAAAGCCAGTTGAGTTTTGGGTATAACATTCAGTCCTTTAGCACTCATATTTGGTTATTAGTTTTATTTGCTGTTTATGCTAGTTCTTCACACATTTGTGTCTTGTGACGTGAATGCTGATTGTCGACTTCCCACTGAGAGTCACTTTATTTGTTAAATGTCTGTATTTTGTACACAGAAAATAATAGCATTAGTGTCTACTTAGCAGTTTCTAATGCAGTTTGTGAGAGCCATTAGAAGTTGCTAATGGCTCTCGCAAACTGTACTGAGGTCATACAACCAAAGAAAAAACAGAATTTTAGGCCTTCCATCACATTAAACAGCAGACGGGGGTGCAGTGTTACACATTGGTACAGACTATGGGCAGGGAGAACAGAACTGAAAGGATGGTTCAGGTACGCTTGTTGGTAATTGTTTTACACTTCTAACATCTTTTACATCAAATATTAGGTAAAACTGTTGCATTCAAAAAAATTCAAAAGTTTAGAGTGATTACTTTGAAAAGCTTTGTATTCTACATATTTGTTCTAACTAAAAATCAAACCTTGGCTAAATTATAAACATTAGAAGTAGTATTAGAGAGAAGCTGTCTGGAAGCCCAACATGAGGGCTCTTTGTAATCAGCTAAACCCCATACCCCAAATCCTTAATATAAGATGGAATTTCAGTCACTAAAACACATACATTATAGTGATGATTTTGTCACAATATAGATCTTCTGAACAAACGCAGCAAGGTAAAGGCATCCTTCTCAATTACGAAAAAAAACCAAAACTTATAAATTCTTCTCTCTTAGCTGTAGTCCAACATGAAATCTTCACAAGGGAAAAGGGTGCTCATACCATGTGTTACACACTCCCAGTTAAGTTGCACGCTGGCAGAGAGTGAGTGGCTGGCGACTTGATGTGACACTCTGCATCATAGGCAATTTCTTCTAGCCAAATGTGGAGTTGGCAGTAGTACGTGCTACAATCCCGAAGTGACACATTCTAAAAGAAGAGCAAAACAAAAATATCTGGAGATGATAAAGCAAGAAGCAATTGCAGACGGGGATCTGCTTTTAAGTCTAATTCATACACCATGTTGCTGCTTCAATAAAATGCCATATTTCCTACTTGATGCATGAGTAAAAGGTTTCATTTTGATTTAATTTATTACCTGTAAAATCAAGATAGAAGTCAATAGAAGGAAACCAGCTTGGTGACATTGGCAGTAGGAATGAGCCTTGTGCAAATGCTTGACAAGATTGCATCATAAAGCTTAATGAACAGTATTTTACGCATGTGGTGCAGGCCTAAAAAAAAAATCCTGACATTTTCTTAAAGCTCTCCATGCAAGTGTTGACTCTAAAGGCACTAGACCCTAAAGTTTATCCAGTCTTTTCTCCAGAGGGAGGAACTCTGAGTGAATCCATCTGTGATTAGACACGATACAGTAATTTTCAGAGAAATCACTAGAGTTTGAACCAATCTCATCCATTATTGATATTGGCTTTATTCACGGATCGAATTTAGGGCTGAAGCCTCTAACGCATCCTCCAATTCAGACTCTATACTTGATACTGAAACTGATTATATAGTGACTTATTTTGTAATGAAAATTTAAATTTAAACTCAATATGTTGTTACATAGTTAATGGAAAAAGTAATCCAGTAAATATAAAATGATTAGAAAATATTGGCATTGACTCATATTTAAATTTAGGTTTCACAATAAGACTAGAATCCCCCAAAATGTGGATTTCTAGAAATTATAGCAAATAAGCCTGAATGCAGTTTCTGTTTTTTTTACTCTAATTTCCTGCAAGCGTACAGCTTTTTACTCACTTTTCTATGTCTAAACAGTTGTAGTATTAACATCATGGATTTGTTGGGAACGTCCTTCATCTTTCTAAATAAACAAAGCGATACATTTTCCACAGTCTTATATTTTGGATTTGTTTTTACAGTTGAAAACATCTCCAGTGATGAATTTTATTTGTTTTGGTATAATGAGTGTGAACAGCAATTTAACAGTTGACATCAATATAAATATTACTGTTAATATTTTCAATCAGCTCATTTATAAAATGAACATTTAAAAGGATAAATAAATAAAAAAGTTAGTGGTTGCACATGTATAGTGCTTTTATTGTCTTTTGAGGTTTGATAATAAATGCTAATCATTTAGCCAATCCTTCATCACTTGCGAAGCTCTCAAGAAGATCCAGCATATTAGGATTAAACACACAAAACAGTCTACGTAATTTGTCACAGATTTACCCGTTTAAACTCATTGCAGCTCAGAACTTTGTTACTTGAAAGTTGAAGAGGCGTCTGTTTAATTTGGTTGTGAGATTTTAGTGCTTTGTGCGAAGTTAATGCTTAAATGTGTTCCTGCAAAGCCATGTAATCCTTTATGTGATCACGAGAGCATGAGGTTTGAGGCTTGGAAATGATGTGGATTGGGTAATCCCCCAAGGTCTTACTGCACTTGCAAAATGAGAGACATCCCCTATGGTCTTTGCATGTGGTTAGATAATGATGTCTTCCCTCCACATTGCTCTGCTTTCCTCATAAATTAAAAAAATAGATGAAAAGTAGGTTTGATGTTTAAAAAAAAGAAGTCATCATCAGTGAGGAACTTAAAAAGTCAAAATTTCCAAAAAGTAAGGCAGTGTTCTGAAGCAAAGTTGACAAATGAAATGTTGAATTTGTTCTACTTTAATGCACATTTTTAATACTCACTGAACTGATTAAAAACTGCTTTGTAAAGTTTAAACTTAACCATCACAATTTTAAAATATTTTTGGGGGGTTTTCAAACTGTTTCCTTGTTGCCAGTGTAGATGCTGTGATAATCCTATTAAGCTGAAACAAGGACAACTAGATTTAGTTTTTGTTATTCTTGAAGATGTGTTGCTACATTTCTCAAATCAAAAACTTTTTGAACTGAGAAATTTCCTAAGAGCCAAACGTCTTAAAGAATCAAAAAAGAAGTCCAGTTGCCTTTGATTCAGCCTGCTCTGTTTCCTAAAGCATTTGAGAGTAAACAAAATATACATGTGTACAATATAAAAGTACACTGCTTATTCTAGCTCCATGATTATTGCCTGCCACAGTGAAAGGTGGGTGATCATGTATTTGCCTGTGTGTCTGGTCATGAACCAGTAGACAGAATTGAATAAAACTGAAGGTAATCATCTACAAGTGATTAACTTTTGTCAACACAGTTCAAGATGGCTGCCATAACCAATTGACCTTAGCAAACACAAAAATGGCTTTTACTCAGACATTTGTGCAGAGCTTAAAAACTGGCGTGGTAGTAGCTGAGGCTCATCCTCAACACATTCACAGAGTGCTAACGGATCACAAGAAAAAAATCATCAAAATTGTGCTCTGGTGAGAGGAGCATTCATTTAATGGCAAAAGATGAATTGTAATACTTCACAAAGCATGAAGTAATTAGTAAAAATATCATTTTGTGTTTAATTTGTTACATGCTAATATTATAGGCATTAAATGGTGTTTGAGGTGGCCACTGAATACTCTGGTACCCCAGAAATTTCAATGTAGTGAACTGGACTCATGTGTCAGATGTTCAAATTATTTTTTGATAGGACACATTGTAACATACATTTTTAAAATGGTGGTGGAGCATGAATTTCTAAGTGGTAAAGGGACCTTCAATAGTGAACTCGAGTGAATCGTTAAAATGACAAAGAGGAGTTTTTAATGATGGGCCAGCCTGCCAAACTGTGCTTCTCTCCATCCTGGTGGATAAAATAAGTTGTCTTGTCACCGTGTTGTACTTCAGGAAAACAATTTACCTTGACTTATGGTCTAGCTTTTGTCATTTTTTTAACACATGGGTGGGGAGGAAGGGAGTTGCTGCATGACAGCTGTAGACTTTCTGCGAGCGGTAGAACTCCTCTTCAACAAGTTTCTTTAAAGATGAAAGCCCCACATGCCTTTATCCCACTTCCATATTTGATACACAGCCAGGGGTTGTGGCTCTGTTCTTGTTTTAAAGTGATGTTGTGTCATTTGATCTTGGCAGATGCAAAGACTTCTGAGGCCTGATTGGGTTAAAAAGAAAAGACTGTGACAAGCACAGTTTGACACTGTGCTAAAATATGTGCCATTCTGCTTTGAAGAGACAATTAACATGGGAGCCAATTGCTGTTGCCTTTTTGTCTTTTCTGTTCTGTCACAACTGTGGCCGTACATCTTTTTATAGTGTAGTGCTCAATTAGCATTATCCTGACTTGAGCAAATGTGTAAAAAGGTCCACGCTCAGCGTCAGACTGTGGTTTGGATTGTCATAAATTATGTCAATTAAAGACAATATGACCTTTTTTTTTTTGTCAAAGCTTTTGCCATGTTTACTCCATTCTTATCCAAGTCTCACAATTAACCTCACGACTCACTGCTAACTTGTTTCTAATTTGGTCCAAAGCAGAACTCATTTGGCTGAAGCTATTTGTCCCTGAAGCCCGAGGTAGCTTGCGTGACATGAGGGAAAAGTAGGGTAAAGTTTAGAGCATCAAATCGAAAAAAGGAGGACATATCCTATTCTCCCCAGTAATTAGCTCATGCCCACATATCCACTTTCACCTAAAAGTTTCTAAATCTGTGGATTGGCCTCATTAGAGGAGTGGGGCGCCACAGTTGGGAATGTGTGATCAATAGCCCAAACTGAGAGCAGCCTCCATGCTGATCACTTGCTAAATCCCACTTCTGATTGTAGTTGTTGTTGGGCACCAGCGGAGCTAACTCAGTTGATTAAATATCCACCTCCCTACCCTTCTTTTTTCCTCCCATCTCTGCAGGCCTGAGTGATTGCCTGAGATGGGAAAGAGGAGCTTATGGAGGGAGAGAGACGGAGACTGATAGAAGAATAAAAGAAGGGCAGAAAGGGGGAAAGATCAATTGTGGATTTAGCTGAGAGCACAACTTGGCAAGTGCATGCAACCCACAGCAGATAATATGATTATCTCTGGAGAAAAGACAAAACAAAGTGCCCCACCTCGCTGCATTATGCAAAGGAAGATGTAAGAGGACTCTTGTCTTCTATGCAGGCCTTAATTCAACAATATTTACCAAATGCCATCCTTTTTTTATCTCTGCCACCAGCTTAAGAGATATTAATAAATAATTCAGAAAACTAATACCATGGTCTGGGGTGTATTATTTGTTGAAGATGACAAGAATGCAGTGGAACTGTACATTATTTGTCAGTGGGAGTGAAAAATATGAGGAGCTGGCACATCAATCAGGGATGCCATTTCAACATGGCAGTATTGAATACTGTGGATTAGCCACCCACTGTGGGAATCAGCGAGGAACAAATAAATGCATGAAGGTTTTTCCCCCCCTTCATTCGTCTGTCTTTTGTCCATACTGTCACTGCGCGATTCAAAGTACTTATCAGCTGATGAATAGTAAATTGTATTCCCAGCTTCTACCTCATATTATAGCTGTTTTTCTTATGCTGACAAAAAGATAATAAAAGAAAGTTTTATGTGAAGAACTTTCAAGGAAACAAAACTACAGATGAGATGCAGGCAAGCTTTTGCTGATTGATTTTATTGGAAATACTATGGCACAAATAAAATGTTTAAGCTTGAATATCTGAACCATTTTATTTGAAGGTGGTGTCAGTTGTTACATATAAGCATTTTGTTGCATCAGAAATTCAAGAGTTTATATTGTAGTCAACCACTATGACTATAATTACAGAACCACAACCAAAAACATTAAGCATCACTGTTGTTCTTTAGGTTTTGACTCATTGGGCTCTAGGTGAACAAACTGTTTAACTACTCTGGTTTCCAGTAGTTTTACAGTGTCTTTACTTCATTTATATGGCCAACATGCTAATTATCAGTGTCAGTATTTCACTCATCAGAGATGAAAAGGTATACCATTTCCCTATATCAGATTGTACGCCAATGTTTTTAACAGAAGTCTTGATTTATTGACCTTGCACTATTTTGCCCTTGCATATTGGTCTAAGATATTGATAAAACAAATATTTTTGCCATTGTATCTTTTCTAGATGACAAGACCAAGAACAGATGAATTGCTACGTCTATGTTTTGACCCAATCCATGCCAAAGTAAAAGTGGTTGGATAAACATTTGATAAGCTTACATTGGTATTAGTAGAGTAGTGATGCTTTGAAATCTTGTGGGAGATGGGTTGTTGCTGGAAGCTTAAAGTGTAAAATGTGAGTGAGAGCGGAGGAAACTGAAAAAGCTGCTTTTGTGTAACAAAATATCATGTAAGACTTTTCAAAGCTGTCAATAGGCTACCTTCAGGGGATTGTATATATAAAATTGTGCCTGGTTGAGCTACAAATGAATGCAAATACTCCTGTCCATGCACTTTGCTGTGCAGAATATAGCAGTGGCAATGAAACTCTTTGACCGGCATCACCACTACTTGTCAAGCAGGAGAAAAAAAAACAATCCACTGTCAAAGCTCATTGTGTTACAGAAAAATGCTTTAACAGCAGAGACAGCTGCTGCAACCAGTAATATAATGTTATCAAAGTTCACCCCTCTTGTCCTTTCTTCAGTTTCTAGTAGCTCTACCTTTGTAGACTTTGGTTTCAATAAAGCAAGATGGCTATCAGTTTTGAAGGTTTCATGCAAAGAAATGGAAATTAGATGCATATTTTTTAAGTTGCCATTAGAAATTCAAGCAGGCCCTCAATCTCTGAAGTTACTGTTTAAATGTTGCCAAATCCAACTAAAATCAATGTTACTACTTCATTATGTAATTCTAATTACATAATTTCTAATTTGCTGCTGATAATTGCTCAGTAGTATTACATTACTACGGTCAGTCAATGAGGGTTTAATAGGAATATTTTTATGACCGTCTTAATTTAGTTTTAAATATAATTGCAAAATTTTATTTAAGCAACCATTTTTACTCCAAACCAAACCAAGGTGCAACTTTAAAGAAACGTTTTAGAAAATTTCTGTATGATCTTAAAAAGACGAGCAGTATAAAGCAGAAAAAAACAAACACTTGTTGCTTTTGAGTATAATCTTGATATATTTTCTCATTAGTGAAAACTTTTCTTGCTAATTTGCCTTTTGCCCATTGCTATTGGTCTCATAAGTTGCTGCAACCTCAGGTCTTCCCAGTGGCTGTTGGAGGGTCCTCTTGAAACCCACCAAAATCAAAGGTGGGTCCAATCTTTGCCTGCCCTGGCCTTTCTTTTTTTTTTTTTTTCTTTAAGGGCTCTTGCCCCTTGGTGCTGGAGGACACATTTAGACCAAATATTATACTCCTGCTGAGGGCGAGCGGGTGAGAACAGAATATAGACTTCTGTCTGAAACATGTCTCAAACTCTGTCTCGAGCTGTCTCTCTTTCTCTCACGTAAAGGAAATGGAAGCTGCTCGCTGGAGATAAGCCGCTCCTTGCTTGTGAATTGCAACTGTCACTGTCAATATGCAGTGGCGTTTCGGTATCCGTTTCTCCGTGTCTCGTCATTGGCAGGAGTGACAGGTAGATTGGATGGAAGACCTGTGAGCTGGGACGGGTCACCGATTTGAGCATTTCACCACTGGCGAGCTGGTGTCAGCCTGCCGGCCATTGGCATTCACACACACAGCTCCACGTGCATTGAAAATAGGCCTGTGAAGTCAGACAAGACTGAATACATGCTTTTCTTCCCAGAATGCAATGGAATGAGTCAGAGGATGTATGAATATGCTACATATCTGAATTAAGTTTTCCTATGTCCTCTTTAGTGCTACATTACAAATTATGGGAATAAAGTTTATCATATTGCAGTCATTTTGTTTTGATTGTGTTGATAATTAAATATATTATTGGAAAAATTTACTCTGAAAAGAGTGTTTAAAGTTTCTCATACATCATGTTCAGACATGAAGGATTATATTTAGTGGCATGAAATTTTAATTTAGGCAAACGTATACTTAAGTATGTAATTAGTTGATAAAAGATGAATACATCATACATAGTAAATGCATGCCAACTTGCTAATAAATTCATTCCATAATTGACTTTGTAGCACATTAACATCAATGTGTGCCGTTTGACAAATGAGGCCCATTTTATTTAAACAGCACACCTACCAGGCACCAGCCAATTACCCTTCTGGGCCAGTATGCAGGAATTTGGTCTTCAATATGTTTTGACAGTGCGGCGCTATATCATAGTTAGCCCTGCAGACACACTTGTCAGCCTCATACTTGATCCCAAACACAAAAGCTGTCAGCCGGGTCAGAGGCTCTGACATTGTCTGCAAAACACAGCCATATGACCCAGCAAATGGGATGTGGGTTTGATGTTGTGGTGGGTTTTTGTGAGGGAGGGAGGGCCCCAGAAAGACTCCCTGTCTGTGTCGTGTGGTGACATTATAAGACTCATAAAGGCAGGGTGGCAGACTCCACGCTCCGGAAGGATGCTGGAGTCCTGAGAAAATGGCACAGCCCTGATAGCTGCTCCACAAATATTACAAATATATAAAAATGACTGAAACACCCTTTTTTCCATAAAGTAAATAAATAAATAAATCTTGTTTGACGTCAATTTCAGAAAAGCATATTTATAATCGTTCACACATACATAGCATAAACCCATTTTTACTTAGTCAGTGTAGAATAATCTTTCTGTGATCTTCCATTAAATGCAAAGGAGGATATTTTAAATTGATGAAAAAATCCAAACATCTGTAATGGGATTATCAGGACTGCACACCCATTTACTGCCCCTGCAGTAACACCATGGTGGGTAAAGCCTTTTATCATTGCCGCCACCATGAAAGGTGGGTGACTATATATCTGCCAGTGTCTTTGTTTTTTTTCTCTGTTTATCTGTTATTAAAATATCTCTTGAACCACTGGACAGATTTTAATGAAACTCTCAGAATGGAATCAATGAATGCACATCTAACTCCAAACTGATTGAGTTTTGGAGTCAACCCAATTCAAGATCACATTATAAAACTGGCTATACCCTGATCAGTTTCACAGATGTGGAGCTAAAATGTAGTGTGGTAATAGCTTAAAGTAGTCCACTTCACATTCTGTGAGCACTAATAAATCACACAAGATCTTTGTCATGCAAGGTAGTGGGTGATATGCATTCCTTCAAGGATCTAATTTTGTTCACATATTGTATCAATGTATTAACATTTTTATATTTTTTGCTGCTGCAGACAAACGTGAAGAATATATATCAAGACAATAGAATGGGTTTGTAAAATAATTGTATACAGTTGTATACATAATATAAACCATAAAAATGAGAGCAATCACAGCCATGTTGGCATTCCTACCCCTACATAGTGAGGTACCAATGCTAACATTTATGCCAAAAACAAAACGAGCGAGAGAGTTGATATATAACACTATCATCAGTCTACTCATCCATTAAAGGTTTTCTTTAGTTTTTTAATGCACTTCATTTATTATTTGTTAAGCTGTAAATTCTTAGAATATGAAACCAAAAGTCATATCCTTATTATGTACCTATAATTATGCAGTATATAGGCAGCTTTTTTATTGCTGTGTATAAAGATTTCATTCCTTGATGATCTTTACGCCTGCTCCCCCTCCTCTACCTGTGTTCTGTTCGAGCCATAAACTGGTCCGCTTCATAAGATATCTGACGCAAACTAGCTGTGGCAGTCCAACTTAAGGTCAGCCAAGGAGACCCGCCGCCTGAGGCGGAAGGAAGGGAACAACTGTTAACGTGGAAAGCATGGAACTGTGTGTGTATGTTCACAATCACCTGCAGGGAAGTATGCCATCATCCATGTGTTCTAGGGCTTAAGTCAAAGCGACAGGTGCACCATGCACACAAAGGAGCATGGTTTTTTGTTTTATACGCATGTAAAGTTGTCATTGTTCTTGATTGTGTCCAATTTTAGTAAATCTGCAATGAGATGGTGAAAAACTACTCTGTCAGCTGCTCTGTGAGGGTACCATGAGCTTGTAAATATCATACAAATACAAAGTGGGACACTGCAGGGATACGTTTAGAAAGGCGTCTCACCATAATCACTGTATTTATTTAGCTTAATAGTGTGCTATTTATGCTAATTTGGATTAAATGCAAAGTACACCTGAAAATGAGGTGCATGTTTTTACCAATACGATTTACATTTGTACAGTGATGAAAAACACAGTATGTGATTCAGTACTCTGTATGCAGGTTTATATTACTTCTATTTATGGAGCTCTCAGAAAAAGGGTGATCTGAAGAACATGTCCATCAAGCATCATTCTCACATGTCATGAATCAATATTGACAAAAGCAGAAGTTTTATCTCAAACTGAATCTAACCGGATTCACATCAAATGAGAAAAAAAAAAGCCATGAAAATCTGTGTCTCTGTTGAGAAGCGGCTTCTGTCAACACGACTGCGTCTCAGCTTCTCACAAAATGATGGAAACTTTTATATAAATATGTCAAAGAATAGGTTACATTTTGTCACAGATGAATAGGTACAAAGTCTAACACAATTGGGAGGGGGAGGCCTGAGGTGTCCGATACTGATTAATTTTTATCTAGAAAGTGTTTAAAACTTCCACTTGTTTGTGTCTAAAACAAAATGTACAGGTTTACATGAGGGGTGTTATTTAAGAAGCCATTAAGGATAGTTTTTGCTTTTATTATCTTTAAACATTTTTGTTGACCACGTTTTTTTTTTTTTCTTTTTTCGTAGTACCATTTAGTTAAATTAACTGCAACCTGCTGTGTTCATGTATGAGTTAGGGTTTAAAATCGTAACATTTAATATTTTCCTCCATATGCTTCCAGTAAGTTATAATTGTGGAGGATTACCATCGTATAAATCTGCATTGTTTCATTGTCTAGATTTCTGCTACATTTGCTAGCTCAGGTTGACACACATTAGCAGTTCCTGCCTCCAGGTGGAAGATATCAGGCCCTAAAACCCAACAACCTTACAAAAAGCAGGTTCCATCGCAGAATAGAGGTTTCTGTTAACAGAAGGCTTTTAAATCAATTTTTGTTTCTGATGTTGGAGATTATGTTGGTTTTTGTGTGGTATTCAACAGCTGCTGGTAATCGTAGGCTAAATGCTTCTGCACTGATTAAAAATGAAACCAGGGATGAAAACGGAAGGAAAACTTACAAAACAAATGTCAAGTAATGCACAAAACATTGGTAGATGATAGGTAACAATTAATATAATATATTTAAGTGGATAATTTATTTTTCTATTTTCAATATTGTCTTTTGGTGTTTTGTTTTTTTCTAGTATTAATAAGGGACAACAAATAAAGGGTGAAACAGCAGAGTCTAAATATTTCTGGTCAAAACAAATTCCCAGTGACCAGATTCACCATCTAAATGAAGACAGACATAGCATGCAGCTGTTTTGGTTTGCATAAAATTGAATTGAATTTTTTTAAAAACTATGTAAACTGTGAGATCACAAATTAGAATTTTGCCTCACATTAATAACTCTGGAATCAATGATCTAGCTCATCTATTGACTTGTTTTCTTGAACCTTCTTTGTTTTATGTTTTTTCATTTTCTTTTGATCTGTTTTCCACCATCCGACAAAATAGATCAGAGTTACTTTAAATTCTTCCCCCAGCTCGGTGCATTAATGCTTTATGTTACTCCTTTGCATTTAAAACTTTACAGGCATCGATCGTAACATAACAGTGTAACTTTATAGTTCTGCCGAGGCTGGAACATCACCAGTTAACAATCGTACAATATACTTTTATGAACACAGCAAACATTTATGTTTTGTTTCTGCATTAGTTCACAATTGACCAAGTCAGCATCGTTATAATTCTTAATGCCAAAACATTTCCTTACCTCGTGTGAGATTGAGTGTGCGTTTTAAAGACATGATGCTGAAGCAAAACCTTTTTATGCTTTACCTCAAAAAAGACTAATAGAATGTATATTTTCATTTTCATTTTTGCTTCCTCAACCTTGATCGTGCATATGTGGCATTTTTCTGGTGGTGAAGTCTACATCTGTTTCCTCAGCACATAAAAATATTATATAATAATATTTAAGAAAGTGGTTAATGAAGTCCTTATACATACCGGAATATTAACAGGTAGAGAGAGGCCAACTGTACTGACACGTAGAGATGAAATGAAGAATAAATTAAAGGAGACCTTCAGGCCAGATTAGAGACCGGAGCAAGATGTTTTAATCCAAACTGGACTTGAGGATTAAACTATGACACTCTTTACCCCAACTCCAACATCTCCTGTGATCCAGCATTTCGGAGATGCACACAACTGCTTAAGACTACCTTCTAATGCATATGACAGGCACATACATACAGTATTTAAGAGTAATCTCAAGATAGCTAATTAACATCTTCATTACATGGCTGACATGTTGTAACAAAAAAAGGGAAAATCCATGTTATTTAGCTTGTGAAAGGCTTGGGTTAATTCTGTAGTGCTTAACGGATTTGACCACACAGTGTTAAACTGTGATGAGTTCATGTATCATCATCCAGCATGTTGAATTAGTATCTTATCCTGTAGAATAAAGGAAGATTATGAGCTCCCTAATCAGTGTAACCAACCAATACAATAAGCGAGGACCTTTAAGTATGCTGTGTTTGGGGAACACAGGGGTGTGGATTAAAGTAAAGTTTTATTGTCAATTTGGGATTTTTGTGATGACAGACCCAGATACATTAATATGTTTTTTTTTAAGTTTGATAAATTACACTGAATTTCTGCCGTGTTTGTAACCCTGCACTTGTCAAGATTGCTGTGAGAGCTCCAGGACATCATGTTTTTTTCTTAAATTCCAGTCTGACTCAACTCAGATTCGTTCCAAATTTTATAATTAGGTCAGGTGGCTTCTCATTGCTTTGATGTGGGTCTCAGATCTGAGAGCCAGTATGTGGAATAATCTTCTAAATCCGAGCAAAATTGAGAGAGAGAGAAACATTTCTGGGCTTTAATTGGTAAAAACTAATGCAATAATTAAAAAAAAAACTTCATAAATTACACAATGTGATTCTTTCAGGACATTATTTCTGAGCAGATAATCAACAACAATGTGGTAGCTAGGTGAAGTGTTCCATCTAACTTATGTAAAATACATTTTTAATATCCTACAACTGTGGCCAAGAAGTCACCTGAAAGAAACATGGTTCTAAGAGTTTCTGTGTCCATAATGACAATTTATTGCTCTTGATATATTTTATTGATGTTGCAGTAAATTGAAGTGAAAAGGACAAAATCAGGATTAGCTACTGAGGAGTTGCTGAGATGGTCACTGTTTTAGTAACCCACCCAGTGAGTTTTCTCCTCCCTGATTGGTGGACTCCATGTAGTAGCAAATATCTACTGATCCTACTGATCCTGTGGGGGGTCAGCTTTGGAGCTGACCCC
>JAOXNZ010000030.1:4101563-4111892 GCA_028566095.1 Kryptolebias brasiliensis | reverse complement strand
AGGCTGCCCTTATAAGATAAAAGTATCAGATATCTGATATCGGTGATACTGGCACTGTATAAAAAGTGGGTGGGCCAGTAAACGCCAAAGGAAAATATTCTCACTCACACAAATTTCTGCTTCAACATACTCTTTCCTCACATCCAACCCTGTGACACTTTTGCTAAATGTGAGCCAAGTGACTAGATTTTCATGATTTTTAGGAAAATATGATCTTCATGGAACATTAAAGATGTAAACCTATTCAAGTAAAGTATCAAACCATTTGTATGAGCATATAATTAGTGTATTATTGGCTTTTTATTTTCTCTCATTTTCCAGATTGTTTTGATATGTAGTTTAAAATGGTGATTGAAGGAGGGTGGGCAATGCTGCAAATCTTTTTTTTTTCCAAATTAAAGTATTTGCTGTAAAGCTTTCAAACACTTTACCTCAATGGACAGAAAACAACATTGGAAAATAATTGGTTTACAACAGCAGACTGAATAATAGAGCCCTTTTCTTTCAGAGAGAATATTTAGGAAGGGATGTTGCAACTAAGTTCTGGATCGTTCCTGTTTCGTGCTGCTGCTTTTTTTTTTTTTTTAAATGGTGTTTGCACGGTTGGTGGTTTTTGCTTCAGTTGCACCACTTACTTTTGCCCACACCCGATGTTTTATAAAGTCCAACCTTGCTCTCTGTGGCACCACATTGTTCCACTGCAGCGTACGCTCTTTCAGCAAATTCTGTATAAAATGATCTTTCTCCATATTTCAATACTCCAATGATTTACATTAATTGGAATAGGTTCAAAGTGTGTGTGATGAAGGACGTTTTCTTTCTTTCTTCTTTTCTGTGCCATTTTATAGCCATGAATATTGATTGCGTCAGTGTTCTTTCTAATCACCGAGCAGCAGCATTGGTTCCAGTGGTCAAATCCTCCTTGTAGGTTGCTTTACTATATTAAACATGCTCTCATTTGGAATTAAATAATGGTATCTTTATTTAATTTTTTTCTTTTCATAAGGGTTGTATAGTGTGCTTTGATGTTGAAGGTTAAGTCTGTGTTTTATGTTGTATTAACGGGGTAAGAATGTCCTAGATTGTTTAGGGGCAGCAATATATTGGATAAAGTTTATATCTGCCCCTTCATTTACTGTATATTCTATGTCCTTGCATTTAGTGAGATTTCCATTCAGTCCTTTAAATGGAAAATTAACTTAGAATGACATTTACAGATAAAATAAACGTTTTCTATAAATTAGTTTCATGACTTAAAAAAGCTTTGGGTTCCCAGTCAGATACATGTAAATTAATAAAAGGGAGGACCAGAAAGCCACCCATGATATGAAATATCTGCCTGTCCACCTTTTTTTATGTGTATGTGTGTGTGTATATATATATATATATATATATGATCTATCTGACTATGACAGATACTTAAAAAGCTCTTTATTTTCATCATAATGCAGCAGCAGCACAGCTAGCAGTTACGTATCTATCCCCAAGCGCAGACTGGTTTGCTGGCTGGGTGGAGCTGTGTTAACAAGGCCGCTCTATTTTTCGTTCTTTCTCACGCTGCTGTGTCTCCTCTGCATGGGTAGTCATTTATTATTTATAGGTCTGCTTTGGAGGTGTGACACACAAGGCAGGCCCACATTTATCCCATCAGTGTGTGAGGAGAACAGGCCATTGTTGAAAAGCACATACATATGCGCAAGCACGCTCATGTGAAACTGTTCGTTATCTGCACACTTGCATCGCATCAATGATATACTCTATATTCACTACTATATGTTGCACATGTACTGTACACACACACATATAGATCTCACCATGTCCAGCATGCTGCTGACATGGCTTTAGCCAGGATTAGCCAGGATTAGATTAGATCAGCTCCAGATGAATAAATAATTGAAAATAGATTCTGCTCAGAGCAATTATGAGCTTTAGAGCTGCTTAGTCATGATTTTAAAAAGAGTAGGCAGCACCTTTGGTACCTAAATACCTATAAAGCATTGATAAAGCTTTAGGAGAGCATTTTATAACACAGGATGAGATAAGCGTTGTGTGCATCACTTTTATTGCAAACCACTTTAAGACACTCTGGAGGCTAACAACATGAATGCCCTACAAACTGAGGAGAATAACTGTCTACTGAGATTGCAAAATTCATGTGATGGAACCCAAGCAACGTTTCATACCAAGTACTGCCCTTGAATGATTATTCCAACTATGCCACCACATCCCAGAAACTCTAAAACTGCTCAGAAGCAACTTGAAAGACATAAAAAGCATTGATTTGGCCTCCAAACTGTCAAGTTCCTAATCCAGTTGATAATCCTTTGGGGATAATGAAACAAGTTTGGTTCATGACACAAGGCACCCCCAGAGGTGTTGTTAAAACAACACGTTAAGGACTTACTTACAATTAGGCAAGAGGTTTTAATGCTGTGATTGATAAGTGTGTATTTTAGGTATTCCTGTAGACTCCTCGGGTCTGGATATCCCTCTCTAGCAAAGCCCACATCAGTCCGGCTTCCTTGTCACTCTCAGTTTATCTGTGTCTGTTTTGGCCTCCCAGTTTTTCATATCCCTTCTGGGTTCCAGTCAGTTGATGTCAGTTGGTTTATGTGGGGTGTGTCCAATCCAGATTTAACTTTACGTCAACTTCTGGTTGGTTCTCATCCACAACTTGGCGTTGAAGACTTTGTCAGGCCAACCAGTCCATTTGCTGATGGACTTCTGGAGCTTGGTGTTGGTCACTTGCCATGTCTCAGAACCATACAGATGGATTTCCTTCACAATGGCGGTAAAGAATCAAATCTTATTGCAGAGGGATAGTGCCTTGGAGTTCCAGATGTGTGACAGGACACTGAACGTGACCTTGGCTTCTAAAATCCCTGTCTGTACAGCCAACATTTCTGACCATTCTCCCAAAATAAGTAAAACAATTTTTCTTCATGATGTTTTCTTCTTGCAACTGTAACAGGAGTTCCTACTTGTTGTTGGTCCACATTATTTCAGTTTTTCTTGCATTGTTCCTTAAACCAGTCTTTTCTGACTGTTCAGAGCACTCTGGGAACATTATATGATTTTCTGTTATCCAGTAAAACTAAAAGGATTACACTGTCTCTGGAGAATATTAGTATTTTTTGGTTAGAAAATGTGCATTATTTTAACAAGAAGTTTTTAACTTTTTCTAAATGAATTCTCCTGCTGGGTGTTTTTTCCCAAGCCAATAAAAAATGAAATCACCAGGTTTGTTTCAATGAGCATGGATAATGAGCATTGTATGTGTTCAATTCATTCAGATGTTAATATTCGTCTACTTTATTACATATAAAAACTTTATAGGAATATGTTTGAACATTTGAGTAATCCAGTAGTTAATCTAAGAAAACAAAATTTGTAAGAAAAACGTAATATATTTTTTAAGAAATGTTAATTACCTTTGCCAATCTGTATTCTGCACAGTTTAAAGAGGCAAGGGCTTAGAGGGTTTATTTCATTACTTTGTTAAATAGAAAAGCAGTAAACTGTTGTTTACAATTACCCTGAATTCATGATCAAGTGTCATCTTCAGTGTGTGCCACACAGGACCTGCTGCTTGCATGCATTGTGTAAATTTGAGGAGATTGACGATGTTTGTTGGCCTCAGCTCTGAGATGGAGATGCTGTCATCGTGGGGGAGTTGATGACAGCTGCTGTCTGTCATAGTTAACTCTCCCTACACCCTTCACCAATGTTGGCGTCTCATAGCACATGCACAACAACTGTACACAGAGCCACCAAGACGACACGCACACACACACGCACATCAGTATCATGAATAATCTTGGTCTGGAGAAAAATCTTCCATACAGAATAGACAGATAAATGTGAACTTCTAAACTCTATACCTTCCATCTTTCTTCTTGTGAAAACACATCACTACCTGCCTACTGATGTATGGACACACACACACATTCACAGTTTGAGAGCCCAATTCCCCAGTCTTGCTCACTGGCCTGTGGTTGATGTGACACATCCTCAGCCCCTGCAGTGATGCTGAAAGATGAGCCACAATGGTGGGAGAGCCACAATGGTGGGAGTGACACGCACACATATATATATTCTCACACCACTCTCACATTAAACATGGATCTGGTGACCTATGCCTTCCAGACTTCAACCATGCTCGCTAGCCCTTGGATGATGAGTGGCAGGGTGCTCCTCTGCTGTCCTCTACAGCCCCCTCTTCCTTTTCATTTATAGACCCACAGGAGTCCGTTTCCACCCCACAGATGGGGAAGGTGTAAAGATTCTTCATACTTAGCACAAAACTAACAGGTTAATAGTCCAACAGAAAAGACCAGGAAACGAATATCAGGCATTGAAAGCAAAAAGAGTTGCTCTTTCAGTATACTAAAATAGCTCCAAAAATGCTGTGTAACACACAAGGATATTTCATGAGTTTCCAGGACTGGGCTGAAATAAGCTTAAAATCAGGCTTTTAAGACCTCCAGAAAACCTAAAAATATACCTACTCTTGTCACCCATGAAAGTCAAGTCAACTGCTCAGCCACTGCTCCTCTGAATCTAAAGGAATCAGCTGAGGTGTTTCAGGTATCTGAATAAAATGGCTCCTGGTCACTTCCTTGGAGGTTCTTCAGGGATGGGATGTCTTGGGAACCTCCAGTAGAAGTGAAGAGTCTGGGCTTTTGTCTTTGACCTCTTACCTGCAACACAATCCTGGATAAGTGGGTTACAGTTATTGGACAGATAAATGGTGCTCGCATGCTTTTTAATTAAAATTGTCCACTTAATGCACATAAGTTTTTTTTGACTTTCTGTAGTGTTCAGATGTCTTCAAACAAACGCATTAAAGCCTTACTAAGTTCATGTTTTTTAGTAATGCTGATCGCTACACGTGTTATAAAATGATTAAATGCTCCAGTGCTTCAGCTTATGTGTTTTCATACATTATACAGTATCTCATACAACTCAGTTATTTTGTGTTTGCTCAGTAAACATGTAATCATTTTACAGCAGTGTGGTTAGCACAGTTGCCTTTGAGTGTTACGAACCTCCTCGGGACTTTAATATATTGCTGCCCCTTAAACGTCAAGTTTGCATCTTCTCTGCATGACAGCGTGTGCCAGTTACCCCCCATATCCCAAACACATGCTTGTTAGGTTAATTGGTGTTTGCCTTTTTTGAGCTGGTGATGGACTGGCGAGCTGTTCGGGGTGTTTTCAGCTCCTACCCAGTGGGGGCAACAATTGGCTCCAAGGACAGGATAAGGCACACATAGCTAATGGATGGAGATGTGTATTTAGGAACAGCAGATGTCATGTGACCTGCAAGTCTAATTGGGGCCAATTTGTGCTATTTGTGAGAGATGGTAGGGTTGTTTCAGGTGTTATTCTGAATAAATAGGTCAGTTAAACAACATGAATTCATAAATCTGGCAGTTGTGAGGGCAAAAGTGTTTGCAAGCAGCTCCTCCACATTAACTGCAAGACACTTTTTTTTCTATTTAGGTGTTTAATCCCTTGTTAACACAGAGTGAATCTATTAGTCTGCCTTTAAACCAGATTAAGCTTATGAATTTTCCTCTTTAATTTGGAACTACAAGGATTTTTTTCTTCATAAATTCATGTTTTTATTTTGTCAGTGAAATAAACTCTAAGCATAGGAGTTTAAGTTTACTTGTTACCACAGTTTCATTTATGCACCTTCCATTCTTCTGACATTTTTTGGACTGTCACTTGTTCCATAATGAAATGCCTAATAGACATTACCTTCTGCACTGGTGACACTATTTATTGTTTGAATAAAGCCTCCAGTTCAGTTAATAAGCATTAGGTAAAGCCATTTTATCAGCTTAGACAGAAATGTTACCTGATTTCCATGATGATGCAACTTTTGCCCTGGTGAATTGAAAGAATGTATTTGACAAAAGTTTGGAGCTGTGTAATTCCTGCCACAGTTACAAAAGTAGTGTCACTAAATAGCAGATTTGATGGTGATTTTTAATTACCTGTGTTATAAACTCTTTTTGAGCTAAAACAATAAGTATTTCTAGTGCTAACAAAGGTCTGATTTGTTCTAATGAAGTGTTGCCATTGTTCATTTTAATCATTGCTTTGGTTAGTTGTTAATAACTAACCTTTTAAAGAGAAACTGGGTGCAGGGGGTTTGTTTTGAGTCATTATATGCATCTAAGCGCTGTGCTTAGAGCTGTGAAAAAATGCTCATTGACTCATGATGCCTTGAGGGTCATTAATTCATTACATTAATCAGTAAGTATGTCCGACCTCCCTGAAGGTTGAATGAATGCACCTATTTTACTTAGGAAAAAAAAGATTATCGGATGTTAATGATGTGATGTGAATGACGTTCTGTTGGTGTTTGGCAAATGAAATATTCAACTTTATCTAGTTTGGTCCCAGTGCAGAAAAAGCCATCTATAAGATTGTGGGTGAAACTCTTTTTACAGTATCCTCTCCTGCACATTAAACATACGATCATGGGATTTATTTGTGAAAACTTTTAAATGGTAAAAACATATTTTTAAGGAGCACAGTAGTTGCTGCCTACATTAGTTTCTTAAATATCCCTTTTGACAAAAAAAGAAAAACGTTTTACAAACTACTGCAGATCTTGATAGACATTTTCTTTTTAAGATGACTTGACCTGGAGCCATGAAGCTTTTTTTTAATTATTTCTCTCCATTTGAACTCAAACTGTGGTTTTTGTAGCTTGGATTTCTCAGTACACATTTTGTCTCTTTTCTCACTGTTTTTGTTCCCGCCAAAATAAAACTGACAAAGGCAAAAAACTTAAGTTGCTAAATGACTCTAGAAGTAATAAGATTGACCAAACATGACATGATGGCGGTTTTAGTTCATCATATCCAGACCTTTATAAACGGAAACATTTTTGTTGCAAAATTTTAAGTTTTACGGTACAATGGTTTTCTTACCTCCATCTGATGCCCAAGTCTATGAATTGTTCAACAACAAAGTAAACTTTTTCATTAAATTAAAGATTTAGAACAAACTGACAGTTGAAGTTAATAAATTAAATTAGACTGGAAGTCTATTTTATCCTTATTTAAAGAACTGATCTCAAGTCTTTGTAAAAATAAACTTTCTATATTAATAACTAACTTTAGCTCTGGTTCTAATTCATTGTTAATCCAACCCGTTTACGTGATTTAGTCCAAGGTTTGTATTATCATCCCAAATGCCCCGCTAAACCACAGTGTAGTGTTACAAAGCATGTATTACAGTCGCTTCAGTTTAAAACCCAGAAGCAGCTTTATAGCCCTTAATGCAGCATTAATAAAGTTTTGGGTGCTGCTGTTCAAAGTGTCTCTCTCCTTCGATGGTGAACTGACTCAAACTGTACAAATATTATTCAGCCATTATTCGTAGATTAGGCTCACCAAACCTTTGTCTCGTCTAGTTCTTCTGTGACATTAAATTAGTTAGACAATATTGTCTTGGTCATTGTTAAATATAGGTTGGCGACAGCTGTTCATAAATTGATCACAAGCATCCTCTGCTATAGTGTGTTTGGACTGTGGGCTGATGTTGTTTGCCTTGCTGAATAAGCCTTACACAAAGTAAACCTGAACTGTAGAGGAGGTTCTGCACATTCTGACAGCCAGGCTGCTTGTGGCCCTCATCCACTTACTTTCATTTAAGGCTAAATTAATGTTCTCTGAACTTATTCCTTTTATTTTCTCATATCACTCACATAAAAGATGATACAAAACTTCTGAAAGATTTATCTTTGGTAGTCGGTGTCAATTGGAAACCCTTTTTTTTTGTGCCCAACACACACACACGCACACCTGTGTTGCCGGTACACATTAGCACTGTGTGTAAACTTTACACAAAACATCTGTAAATATGTATTCAGTGAAACGTTTTGGTGGCACACTACCCACCGCAAAGCAAAGCAGTAATGTAAACATCAGAGGCAAATAGAGATGAAGTGATTGCAACAGAATCCTAAACAGGTCCACCGGAAACATTCTCTATTTTTAACATTATGTTTCCACTTTCAAATGCAAATTGTCTTTTAATGTATGAAAACCTGTCAGAGGCTGCACCCAGCTTGTTTCTCTCTCTCCTCACCTGTCTCCATAAATGTGCACTTGTTTACAAAAATAATGTTTGTGTGTGTATGAAAGCTATGGATTTTGCTTTGAATTCCTAATATAGATGGTGTATGAGTTAGCACTGGTTATTGCTCATTATACTTGCACGCAGTTTTTCCCCTAACATATACATTCTCACACAAACAGAGCCCCAACTCTCCTGTGACTTGCAGTTGCTGAAGCAGAGGAGGCTTGTTGCGTCCCCATTTATCTCTATTTTCACTCTGTCACAACAGACACAGACACACAAAACACTGTTCTGCACTGACTTGCCTTTTCTCCTCTTTATTTTTGTGTGTGTGTGTTTTATTCTTTTTATGCAAACCATACTTGTATTTTCATCTCAATGCTATAAACACCTCTGTGCCAGAGGTGGGATGTTTTTTGGGTCGTTCTCTCGACCCGTTCAGCTGGATGTGATATCTCGAGAAAGCCCAGAGGGAATTTCTTCGATATTGGAACAGGCGTCCACTTGGAGTCATGGTTGAACTCATTAGATTTTGGTTTTCATAGGTCAGGGTCAAGACAGAAAGAGTTGGACGGGTGGAGCTTTCTCAGGGGCCCTCTCTACTAAAGTCATGTGAAAATTTTTATTTATAAAATGTTGATATTCACCATGTAGTCAGAGATTTCTCTGGAAGGGCACAACAGCTACACACCAGTCAGGCACACGGTCTCAGTCGCTGCCTTTTATGCCAGAGACTTAAATTAAAATCATCTTGTGCTGAGAAATGATGAGTTATAGCCATTTTTCTCAAACCTTGTAAATAACTATCTCACATTGCGCTGTGAGATCTCATGAGATGTGTTAGTGCTCAGAGAAAGAGTTGAGGATGACTCTAAGCTACTACTACACCAAAATTCAGCTCAATATTTGTAAAATTTGGAGAGTTGTAAACATTTTTGTGTTTGGTAAGGTGGTGTGGTAACTAAGGTGGTCATTTTTGAATTAGGTTGACCCCAGATGATGAGTTGTAGTTGTATTTCAGTGATTACTTTCTCAAGGTTTCATTAAATTCTGTCTAGTGGTTCATAAGATATTTTGCAAACCTTTGTTGATTTTCACAGTTAATGCAAAAGTTTTAAGCAAAGATGGTCGACAACATACAGCTGAGTACGTGTTGCGGATGACTTCCATCTATTACAACACCAAATTATGTGATAATGAGGTTAAATATGGGATTCTCAAACAGTGAGGTTTTGACTGGGATGAGGAGCACCATATTGCTGCTGGGACAGTTTTGAACGGCATCACGTGTGTTGGGCTCCAGTAGACCTGGGGGAATCCAAGGGTAAAGGTCTAAACTGACAGTGAAGAATGCTGATGTGGCTGAAAATGAGACAGTCGCTGGTGTTCCAGTGAAGCATGAGCAGACCAACAATCTCTGCATAAGAGACGGAAAACAAGGGAAGATGGTGAACAAGTTTGTATATATTATAAAATAATCAAAACCAAAAAAATTTCACACAATGACAGTTCTAGTATTATGCCTCTAGAAATCAAGTAATATAGTAGTTTACATTCATATCGCTGTTTTTTGAGTTATGGTGTTATAGGTTAAGAGTTTTTGCTTATTTTACTTTTTCTGCCTGATCAGATCATTTCACTTTTTTCTTTTTTTTTCCTGCACTAGAAAGCAGTCAGCATGATCTCACTTTAAAAATTCAAGAATTTAAACGGCTACTCTGTTCAGGACCCTAAACTGAATTCACACCATCTGAAACAATTTAAATCTCCACAATTTCACTAGACTTCAAATGAGCGCCGTCTTGCACTTTTACATTCTCTCACTTTTCCATCAAACGATTATTTATTGTCTGATTATGTTCAAAACATAACAGTGGTAGGGTTCGGGGTAAAATCTATTTTTAAATGAATCTCATTGGTGGACATGAAAAAACTCTGAATCAATTTTTAGATGTCAAAGATGTATTTATGTTAATTTGTGCTGCCACTTGGAGAGTCAGCAGAGTAGTTGCTGTGTGGTGCCGTTTGTCCTAGTAGAGTTGCCGTAGCTTCTTGTAGTACAAATGTTGCAGTAATGTTGTTTTCACATCTTTTTTATATAACCCCTGAAGAATGTCTGTAAATATTAACTGTCTTTAGTAAAGACTTTAAAAAGTTGAGTTTGTGCATAAATTTCAAGTGATAAACATGATGCTAATGGCGTTAGCTTTTCTTTGGCATTTTCAGT
>JAOXNZ010000030.1:4041132-4066613 GCA_028566095.1 Kryptolebias brasiliensis | reverse complement strand
TTAACATGAGGGGGGAAAACATCTGATAAATGTTTCAATTTTTTTCAACTCAGGTTTACTGTTTTTACAAGCATGACTGGTTATTGCATTAAAAATGGATTCCTAAAATTGCAGGAAAATATTTTGATTGAAAGAGAGGTTATGTAAGATTTAATCTTCTGTTACACTTGAATGCCTCCAAATAGAGTTTTAATGCATTACTCTAAGGAATTTCATAGTGTGTGGGGAGCAGAAAACCCAAATCATTTTTTGACGTTTTCTTTTTCCTCTTCATACTGCTCAGTGGTCAGGTTATCGCACTGCTGTTTGGTGTCTTCACACCACCAGGTCCCAATGCTGTCTGGAGCCATTGGGTTTCCATTACTACAAATCCAATCCACTCATTTAAAATTAATGGCCGTGGACCTTTTGCTGACCCCGGAGATTTGCTATGCCAAGCTTTTTTCTCACAACACCTCAAAGATTAGGTTTTCTTCTCCCTATCAGTCCATCAAGTGGTTTTGCCTGGACTCAGTAATATTTGGCTGCTCACTAGAAAAGTGTTTTTCTCAGTTTATTTTCTAACTCTTGGTTTTTCTTTTGCAATTAATACATATTCATATAAATGTGTACTTTTACAAAATATTATGTAATAACTAAAGTCAAAAGAAACTAAAAATATATTTTTATTACTTGTGAACAAATATTTGATAAACTAGATGATCATAAATTTACATAGACATTTTGTTTTGTTTTTTTTTTCTTTATTGGATGATTAGCTTCTTGACAATTCCATAATTTCAAGATGCAATGTTAGTGATATTCTGTATTTTCCTTTTCTGATAGGAAACCTTGTGAAAAGAGCTAAAATAACAGCATTAATTCTTCAGAGAATGACTTCATCTTTCTGCTTTTTGTTACATTCAGCCGTTTTCAATTGAAACTATTTGAGAATGAAGAAAAACAGAATGCCTGAAAATGTAGTTCTGGTAACTGGCACAGTAACACAAAGGTTTACATAGGTCAAGGAAACAATGGAATGCCTCAGTTTTTTAGCTGATGGTATTAGCCTCTTTATACCAAATTACGCTCAGTATGTATAACCTGATGTTTTATTTTCCTTATTATGGCAGCTAGATAAAAAATCTAGACAACGCCAACTCTCGTAAATTGAAGCCTATCCTCCTTTGAGTGCTGCTTTTGTCCCATATTTTCAATAGTAGTGTACACAATCTGCCAGATGGTACTGTAAACACTCACTCCTGGATGGAAAAATTCCCTCCTAAAAAGGGCTCTTCTTGCATAATGCTTGACTCCTAAAAGCTGAGGATTTTTTTTTCCCTCTCCTTTACATAAAAATTCATGCCTATCTGTTCAAAAGATGCGGCGTACAAGGCATTATATTCATCCACCACCCGTGACTGGGGTGCCGGAGGACATTACCCTGGGCTTCTCTTCACCTAGCACCCAGTAGACACAGCCGTGGTGGTGGTGGTGGTGGCAGGGAGGTTTCTCAGCCTTATCAGCAAGACAGCACCCAGTGCTCTAATCACCAGGTCCCAGAGACAGACGGAGGTAAAGGGAAAGTGGATGGATGAGCAACATCCAAGGAGAGAGAAAAATTGAGGATGGGGAGGAAGGGAAATAAGCTCTGTTTGTACTTCTTAGGTTGGAACAAATGACAGCTGTGTTGTGGTTTATTGCATAACTGAGTGGAAATCATTTTAGTGAGGAGAAAAAAAGTGTAGATTTTTGTCCCACTGAACAGCATCAGTGATGAGATATAGGGAGACAGAAGAAAACACCTTAAAGAGGTTTCTGTAAGCAGATGGATGGCTGGATGGATGGACTGGGTCAGCTTAAGACTTTATCCTGACTTGTGGAAAAGTATTGGTAGGATAAGGGCTTTTTTCTGCAGTGTTGGAATTCTTATATTTTAAGTTTGTTTTTTTCTTTACCAAAGAAAGTGAAATTCATGGAATTTAATATGGATTCATGGAATAATTTACCCTGTGGACTAATTGAATAAGGTTTTACTTTTGAACGAGATACCCAGTTTAGTTAATATATCCTCACAGTTTAGTTTGGACATCAACAAAAGTTCACCCCATGGCCTCGTCTTTGTTTCCTTCATTCTGATCCACTGGCTGATGCTGCATTTCAAATGCCAGAAGCCTAGAAACTGCTGTGTAACAAGGAATTGAAAGACAAATGCTCGTAACACAACTAAGAACAACCCATATTCCACATATTAGGAAAAACCTGTTTTCCATGTTTAGACTCAATAAATCTCACTTGGGTTGAGGTTCACAGTGCAGGCTGAATGACTTCTTCTGATTTAACAGCAGTACTTCTGCAGTATTTTTGAGGTTGTGAGGAAATTTACAGTGAATGCCAGCAGTACTCACAGGCCAAACTCAAGAGATTATATGTAATAGCTGTCAGACTCAATTTCACAGAAATATGACAAATGAAGTGTAAAAACACAAAATCCTGCTTTTGCAGGCAAAAATGATTACATTCCATAAATAATATCAAAAGAGCAAGAACACAGTAGAGTCAAGGTCTTCTGGAATGACGTGACAGAAGAGTTACAATGAGATTTAACATCTGGATGGCCAATAGTTGTATTTGTGGTGCAGGGTTTTAGCAACCTGGGCTACTTTATTTCATTACTCGTGATGAGATTATGTCTAACAGATGAATCATTGTCTGGTTTTCATGGCTGAATGGGGGAAAAAAAAGAGAAAAAATTGAAGCATTTTAAAATAAATCTGTCAGTCACTCAGTCAAGAAGATTTGAGTTGACTCAGTACTAATCTGAGCTTGGTTTGATTTGGGTGCTATTGGCAACTGCCAGACTGGCTGCTGTTGTGATGCCCCCACTTGTCACCAAGACAGCAGATTGTAGGAATATGGAGTAATAGTGTGCTTTAAGAATTTTTGAGTGTGATTTATGTCTTTAACACCTCAAAACACACATTGCACATCAAAGAAGGGTAAAAAAGTATATTTACTTAGCCTTCTAAAACAATTCCAATAAAATATTTTTAAAGACTTATTCTAAAAAAGGGATGTGTTGTACTATAATCCTGTCGAAGCTTAACCAAATCATGTCAGAAACATTTCATTAAGACCACAAGGAATTTGGGCATCTTGTCAAAAATCATTGTGGATCTCATCTAATGAATAAAGCTCCAGTCCTACTTGGGTTTGGATTCATCCATCTGGGTAACCAGGCTGTCTGAATTTACAGAAAAAGGTTGTTGATCTCTAAAACACAAGGATAAACATTTGCATAGACAGGCAGAAGAATTTAGCCTTCATTACTACGGAGAAAAACCCTTGCAGTCCTAAAACACACGAATCCCTGCTGGCAGCAATCGTGTCAACCTGATTGTGTGTTTGTGATATAATAAAGTAATGCTTTAGGCAGTAAATATTAGATTAATATTTAATCAAAATGCTTCGAATCCATTGGGAATCCAGGTATGGTTGTAACCTCAGAGCTTATTGTGATAGAGCACAGTGTTCCAATTTCCACACTTGATGTAGCGCTGGTTTAAAAAAGAAAGGCAATAGGATTGGTGCGATTGATAATTAGTTTTTAATGTGTCACACTCATCATGTCCAATTTCATGCCCCTTGGGCAGCTGATCACAGATTTAATCAACACATTATTGCTTGCTATACTTAAACTGACTGCAGGGAGGCTCTCTCTCTGTATGTGGGTGTTTGTGTAACGTGGTGGGAGTGAGATGGGGGCACTGTGTTGGTTTGTGTTTGTGTGATCAAGGAGCAAGCAAGAAAAGGTTGTCAGCATGTGCATCCATCCCAACAACATCCCTCATTGATAGACACTGAATGTGTGTTCCAGGCCATTAGCCAAGAGCGACGTTTGAGGGTGACGTGTTTGGAAGTGTGCGGCTGTGGTGTGTCAAAAGAAGTCGTTATTGTGTTTCTTGTGAAGTGAATAGTGTTCAGGCCTCCATCACCTGTTGAATACAGATAACAGCAGGACTGTTTTGTCTGTTTTGTAAGCCCACCCTCCTAATGCTGGGAACATTTTGGCCTATGTTGGATAATGACTCCGTTCTTTGTTTGCAAGTATGACAGTTTTTTTTAACTGGCTGAGCAAATTGCTCAGCAGAAAACATTTATCATAATTCTAACTTGGCAACAAAGTGTGACAGTTGTCAACAATGGTGGCTCCCAGATAAGTTGACACACACGAGGTTGTTGCAGTATTTACATTAGCATTGGGTAGTGCTTTTCTTTTAAGGTGGTATTAAAAAAAAGCTTTTTAAGGTTTCTTTCAGTGGTGACATCGTTTTTGCTGTTTTGTCACATGAATTTGGCTACAGTTCAATCTAATTTGTTGGACTCATTAAAAGTTTTGAAGGTTCCTCAAAGATATAGTTCATCCACTCATCTATAAAGTTTTTTTATTATTTTGAATCTGTAAAACTCATTGTAGGTTGGGTTATACTTTATTTAAAATAAATGTTCAACTTTTTTTGCAAAACTGAGTATGTTTTGATCAAGGGGTTTTTAACATGCAGCTTTCAAAAATGGGTAAAGTAACTTGATGAGACTCTCTTTAATGAATAAACCCTCACATTCTTTTGGAGGAAACCTTCACTTTTTTTCTGTGACTGGTTTTTGTCTTGATGAGTTTTGCAAACCGGCCTTTATTCCTGCTCACCACAGAGGGACTAAGTCATCAGGCTGCACAGAGTCAAGACAAAGCAAAAAAGGCAGACAATCAGATGACTGGAGCCAGACAGAGAAGTGGCAGTGTTTATCTTAAACTACTTACCTCCATGGTTGAGAGTCAAACGTAGAGGGAGACTTTGGGAGGTAGTGGAGGCCTTCATTAAATGCAGCTCAAGCCCTGGTGAAACCCTGGCTAATGTCCCTCATCTCTGGAGTGGACTGGCGTCGAGCTCTCTGTCCAAATGATTCATGTTTAATGCATCTCTGCAGTCCTTGTCATTTAACCTCACCTCTGGAGGTTGTGGGTCGGGGTGGGTTAGCGAAAGCTCCCACAAGAGCCACAAGGGGCAGAGCAGCCATGCAGTTATTCTTTACTCGCTCTCTATTTGCTTAACATGGAGGGGAAGCGTCTGCATGTTTCGCCTATTGCTGCTCAGTCTCCCCACAGCAGAGCCGTCGCATCAAACTGCCTGAACTTGAACTCGAGGGTGGTCCGGGTTGAATATGTGTCTCTCTGAGGCACTTTGTTACTCCACTCTCTGTGTACCACGGTTGAATGCTTAAGCAGGGAAGCACTGATGCGATGCTGAGAGACTTAGCAGTTTACTCCTTTAGTGAGTGCTCGAGCTTTGGTAAAAGCCTTTCTGCTGAAACTGAAGACTGTCAAACTCCATCAACCTTTTGTCAAGCAGAATAAGCATTTTGTTGGAACTGACAACTTGTGGCATTTTTATTTTTTTTTCCACATTTGAACTGAGGTTGCTTGAGTTTGAAAATCTGACGCTCATTAAACACTAAGCAGTTCAACAATTAATGCCCTGCAGAATCTTTCAGTTAAATTTTAATCTATGTAATGTGATTGGATGTCATTTCCTTTTTTAAGCATATAAAAGCCTTTAAGTTACAACAAGCTAATGATTCAACAAGATACATCTGTAGCGCAAATAAAGCTGTGTAACCAGATATAACTGAACTGACATTTCTTTGATTCACTTGATCTTTATGCTGCATTCTTTCTTCTTTTTCCCAGCATACACACACAGCCTTCCTCTCACTCCTCTTCTCCCTCACTTACACACACCCACTCAATCTCTGTGTCGCTTTCTTGCTCTGAATAATGGTAATTAGAATATCACCATGGTTGGAATTTGGCAAAAGTTGAAGAGGAAATAGGTTTTCTAATCAAAAGCTGCCTCTTAGCTGGAATCTTGATGCTTACTTGGCTGGAAAATGCTCCTCTGTGATGAGGACCTTTATGGATGCCAGACTGTACTGAAGGCCAGCTCTTCTCTTTCCAACCAGTGCTGCGTTTTATACAAATATCTCAGCTGAGGAGGATCGAGCTGATGGGGCCAGTTTACAGTTTTTTAGTTCAAAAGAAAGATTTTTCCTCTCATTTTATAGATGGCCTCCGAATGAAGATATTTTTTTGAGCAAGCTGTTTGAAGAAGTCATTGTATTTGCGCTATTTACTTTTTAAAACACCACATAAAACCTCTCTAAGGTGGTTTAGCATGAAGATTTATTAAATAAATTGATCTAAGACTTCTTAAAATCTTTATCAAGACTACTTTGATTCAAAAGGTTTAATATTTTTTGATGTACTTGCATAAGATTAGATGTAAATGTTGATATTTCTGTCCTGAATACCAGTGTAAAGTTAATTTGAGTTTCCTTTTGAGCTTAATTTTAGCACAAAGACTTCAGACGAGTAAAAAGGCAAAGCTCTTCTTTAACTGAAAAGAAAGGGGGATCAAATCTCACAAATTACCATGTTTTAAAGCTTAAATATTACATAGAAAAGACAAAAATTATGTTTTTTTAATAGGGGATTATTTGCTGGATTTTTCCTTGCCTTAGAGGAAGAACTTCCTGGAGTCTCGGTTGCCCGGCAACCAAGAGACAGTTGGCCGTTTTATTTCTTAATGTAGCTCTGCTCAAGTTAGAGCCCCCAAACTACATATAAAAGCAATTAGCTATTATCACGCTGCAATAATGACTTTATTAAGCTTCCATTTCTTTGTAAAAGCTGTTTCAAAATATATATATATAATCTAGAAAATATGGCTTTTTTGTGGAAATGTTGAATGAATGTATCTGGAGTTTGTCTTAATATTTTCAGTTCACAGCATCAAAGCTTTTCCTTAAAAGCTCTTAAAAGTTTTTTCATTTTTTTTATTCTCCAAATCAGCTGTTTTTTGTTTTGTTTTTTTGATTTAGCTTTCCTGTTCTAACAGAAAACCTGCACAAATAGCTTTTTCTTTGCATTCCTACCTTGTTTCTCCGGTGTTTTACCTCTGTGTTTTGGCAAAATGGGGTAATCAACCCTAAATGAGACTTTGAGTGCTAATTTCCCTTTCTGTTTTTGTTTTTTCCCTTTACTTCTCCCGCTCCCACCTACCCTCCTCTAACCCAGGAGCTGCACAGGAACCAGGTAAGCTTTTCCTGCACTTTTCCCTTTTCCTGCTGACCGCATCCTTCGTTTATGTTTAAAACATTCTTCCTCTAGCCTTTTGGGCTCTTTCTGTTGTGTTGTGTCCAGTCGTTTGTGTCTCACATGCTAACATTTAGATGTTTCTTTGTTTTTCCTCTTTCAGTCTCCACGGACCTATTCTTTCAAATCTAATGTTTCTGTCATTGATTCTGATTGATTTATTTTTAGCAAATATTCTAACTTGTGGTATTGGTACCTAACGAAGCTGATGAGTTGATGTTTTATCAAAGCTTGAACTTTATTCTCTCAAAATGACTGCTTGACACATGCTCAGGACTTGCTTCCTTACAAACTGTATGTATTGTATTAAATTTGCATTTTTGTGCAGAATGTTGAAGTATATCACAAAGTTTGGAAGGGATTGTTCAGAGAGGGACTTTATTTCAGCAATTTATTTTTTAAAAAGTGGTTAGTGCACAGCTGTGATTTAGTTTTAAGACAAAAAAATCCACTTTTCCTAGAAAAACTGAGGGGTTTATTCCTTAACTCTTTTTATGCTGCCTCTCTAAATGCCTACACTTGCCCCCCTCCTCCTCTGTCTCTTTTCTAACAAGTCTTTTTAATCCAATTAGCAGTGCCAGTGACAGTTATTTATATGTGCATGAATAAGAAGTGAGGAGCAAGAGATCCTCCCTGGGGGCTGATTGGACAGAACCCAGTCTTTCAAAGGCGTGTTCTCGGTCACAAACCTACGCCGCGACTGATCACCGTCAAGGCAGCGGCACAACCTGCACTTCCAAGGACAGTCAACGTCTTTTCTGTCTTTCCTGTAAACACTAAATAAGTGCCCAGTTTGTTTTGAGTTTATTTCCCCTAAATTGAGAAACTCGTTTCATGTTTCAGTTTTGTTTCATCTTCTAAATATTTTCTGAAATCCTACCCAATGAAGACGTTTTTGACGGAGCCTAATTGGGGCACTTTAATAAGCTGTCTCATCACTGTTCAGGTTGATCTCAGATCTGCATTTCACTGTGTGGACTAAAACAGTGGGTGAGCCAAAATGATGCATAACCTGCCAAATTACACTTTTGAACTCTTTGCCAATAACTGCAGTAACTTCAGAGGGGTGGAAAAAGTGATGTTAGTACTGCCAGCACACCCTTTTAAAGGTTTGAAGCGCATATTTTAAACATGTTATAAGTAAATATAAACGTATTGGTTTCATTATCAAAGGCATTTTTAGGTTTCAGATAGACATTAATGTAATATTTTAGTCCACAAATTCACTTCAATACGGTGGTTTCACTTTGTGCTAATAATGAGTCAATTAAGTAAGCAACTCATATTCCAAGTGGCTTCTTTAGGCTTCAATAAATGCATGATATTTTTCATTATTGTCACTTTTTAGTATGTAATGATGGTTAACTAAGTTTACCATAATCAAACAGAAAAGACTAAACAGAAATATTGTGAAGAAATAACAAAACCAAGAATTAAAAAAATTGTATTCTGATTTATTTATTTATTTATTTTAGAAGTCGTAAGGGTATGTGGTGAGTTCAGGACTTTGATTAAATACTGATTTTACACTGGACGATGACCCTGTTCAGCCAGAATGTGGGTGGCCTTAGCTAGGTCTTGGTGAGGTCTTCTGGTGCACATTATGGGCCCTCCTCTCTGCAGCATAATGGGTTGATGTTGCAAAGTCGAGGTTGTTTATCATTGTGGTGCCATGTAAATACTGGTGTAATGCAAAACTGAAAGCTGATTAGAGGTTATAAATTAGCATTTTCATGAACTGTTGGAAAGTTTTAAAGCTTTTTTTAAGATGACAGCAATCCACCTTTGTCTTAGCTCTGGTAAGATATTAAATATGAATAATTTAAACACAAAAATCCACTTCAACATGACTGACTGAACTCTCCTTCTATTTTAGTAATAAAAATTCAGTGTCAATTGGGCAAGTGCTGAAAGAACACTCAATAACACCTCCTTACATCACTCAGGAATCCCTATTGGGCTAAGAAAAGCAAGAGCTAAAATAAAACATCAGATAAACTTAGGTATAAAGACTGGCCATAGCACTAGCAGTGCAAAAACAAACAAAATGAGGCAAAGTAGCTCAAATGACTGTAAGGACTGTGAAATGGTCCCCACCAGTCCAGAAGCACCACAGTGACCATATTAGGACACTGACCTTTCAGCCAGTATTTCACTATGCTGCACCGAATATCAGACAACATTCATGAAGCAGTTTCCAAAATGTCTGCAAACATTTGCAAGTGTTGTCAATCTCCTCACATGAGCTGCTTGGCTTTTGAGCGTGTTCAAAGACGAGTGTTGTCCTAAAATAGTGGCCAGGTTATCGTGGGCATCTGGAACCAGTCTGGAGCTCTTCTCATTTTAGTACTTGTAAACAGCGCCAGAGATGGGTTTATTTTGTTTTTTTGTGAATTGCCCCCTGCTTTTTTTTCTTCTTCTCCTGTATGGAAACATCTATTTGTAACCTCACATTGTATGCATTGTTTGCACTTGCAAAACAAAATGTGCATCAAAGTGTTTGTGAGGAAACCCCCTTCTGTAATCAATGTTGTGGTGCAGAGCCTCCATTCAAACTCCCCACGCGCCACTGTCCTCGGACCGGGTCACGCCGGCATGGGCTGAATGCTGACACCACTGGGGGTTCACCACTCTGTATAAGTGAAAGAAAAAAGTGGAGTAATGGCGTTTTACTACTGCTTATTTAGCAATAACAGGTCTGCAAAATTGTGTACACGAAAATAGGCCGTGAATTTATCAATTTAGTTGCACAAAACTCGGCCACACAGCTTTCTGCTTGCTTGAATGAGTATATTTTCTCACAATTTTTATTCACCAGCTAGTCTCCAACAGTCACGGCCAAGTGAAATGTTTCAGATGGTCAGTTTAAACTCTTGGACAGAGAAACAATCTTCAACCAGTGGAATGAACCCAAAAAAGACGAAAACCTTTTGTGGATTTTGTGCTGTTTGAACCATTATATAAACCATCTATGAAAGATTGCTGCTGTTACACTTGTTACAAGAGAAGAAGTGAAAGTAGACATATTGAGAATGTTTTGAAAATGACTTTTACCAGAACTAAAATTATAAATGTTTTTGAAAAGACAATTTGATCTGTCAAAGGTCACATTGTTTCCTTTCTTGACCTAACAATACAGAAAGGTGTCGTCTTTTTCTCTGCACTGGCGTCTCGTGTGTTTGTTCTGTGTGCCAATCAATAGAATTGAGGTTGTGATGGGATGGAGGTGGGCTGAGAGATGCAGCAGTTAAACACAAAGAGTCTTATCCATGTGTGCACAGGCGGGCTCTTTAAATGCACACGAGTGTGCGTTTGTGCGCGTGTAGCCCACTCACGAGTGCACACAGACTACAGCTCAGATTAATGACTAAATCAATCACACGCATGCAGTGTTTGCTTGTCATCCTGTATGCTTTTCTTTTATAACACAGGTTCAATTTCCCAAGCTACTGGAGCTCTATCAGCGTTTCTCCAGAATATGTATTCAGCAAGGTCATCTCTTACTGCACCAAGAAATATGTCAACCACAGGGAGGTGTCTCTACTATTGAATTGTCAATATTCACTATAGTCCATTGCATTGCAATCTACATTTGTCAATACATGAGCTGCTTGGATCCACATGCTGAGATGAGAACACTGCTCGTTTGTAAATAGGCCGTGTTTTTTTGCTCGCATTGACTCCTGTCGACGGATTTATTCAGGTAATAGCTGGATGAGAACTGAATCTTATTAAACCCTTCGAGTTGTAAAATAGATTTCTTAAAAATCTGATTATCGCCCACTGCTGATGGCAAAGCGATAATGTTTTTGTGTCTGTGTGCGTTTGTCTGTACCACTAATAATATATCTCATGAACCACTGGACAAATTTGAATGAAACTCTTAGAAAGGACGTACATCTACAACAGATTAGAGTTAGCCCATTCAAGATGGCCACCATAACTAAGCAACCTTAGCAAACACAAAAATGATTATAATTTCACAGAAAATTAGGCTAAAATTTGGTGTGGTAGTAGCTGAGTCTTCCTCAGTACGTACTCTGAGCATTAAGCCATCTTGAATTAAAACTGTCATGACAGGTAGCGGGCGATATGCATTCCTTCAAAGACTTCTCGATCTTTAAGATTTTTTTTTAAATATGTTTGACATTTCAGAAAGAACTGGTTCAAGTAAAAGAAATGTGTATTACAGCATTATTACAGGAGGAGAGAGTGAATACAATTAATAAAATCAAAGTCAAGTGTTCACCATAAAAAGTTACGACTGAAATTAAATTTTACTGGGAGCACAGAGGTTTTACTCCCCGCTCATGTTCACGCTGAGGGTGCAAACAGAACTCAGTAAAACAGCATTCATGTTTCTTTACTGTTACAATGTTCTGAAAATATGTTGTCGTAATTGTAGTTTTTTTTACTGTCAGGGAATGCACAGGGGCTGATAGAGCTCAGTGCTCTGCCAGGTGAGGAAAAAGCCATCATCAGTTTGAGAACACGTCCAACACATACAAATAAATGACCATCAGGAAAAGCATAAATGTTTGCACCTTACCTTCAAACTGTTGTTAATCACTCTTTGTGACCACCAAAACAGCCTGTGCTGCCAGCTGTGCAGTTCATAGCATTTTTGTAGATTTTTTTTTTCTGTTTGCTTTTATAAAATATGCTTTGCACATTTTTGACAAGGTGATGAAGAGATTTTCCTGATTTTCAGAGCAGGCATCTGTTTTTATGTCTTCTCTCAGGCTGTGTGTGCAGAAACAGCATCTTCAGCTCATCTATTATTAAACTGATGATGTTTTCTCCCTCTGTGGCCTAATCATCTATTTTAATGCAGTTTCTAAGTTCTTATTGTTTTGCTTTAAGAACTTTCCTAAAACTTAAGATTTTGGGAGCACTGGTAGACATTTAAGAAACTAAATTAACTTTACTTTACATCAGTATTTACCTTAATTTCCCCTTTGTGGGACAATAAAGGCTGTTTCTATTCTGTTCTGTTTTTTCCATTTTGACTCAATTACTAAAAACATTTGGTCATTAACATTTTATAGAAATGACCAAATGTTTTGTAATGTTCCTTTCTAATCAATAGGTTAAACTGTTATCCCAAGACCAAATTATTATGTTAATGTGAACCTCACTAGACTACAACTGTTGCTGACTAGTTGAGTTGTATTCACGAGTGTCTCCAGAATGTCTCGCAACAGTTGTTTCTCTGCTTTGACACACCTGGTTTGAATGAGTGAGTGATTAACAGGCTTCTGCAGACATGCAGACCTGCTCAAGAGCAGAGAAACAATGAAAACATGAAGGATGGTGTTCCTTGAGGACCAGAGTTGGGAACCACTGGCCTAGAATGCATTTTTGCAGTACTTGCACACAGAAATTATCCATAATTTTCATCAGTTAGTCACAACAAACACGGCCGCATGACTCGCTGATCACTTGGTTGCAAACATTCAGAATTCAATGCGACTAGAGCTGAAAATTTGTGTATTTTTTGAAATATTGAGTTAAGTTTGAGTCACCAGCTACCTTTAACATCAGTAGTGTTCCTGTTAAATGGAACTGCTGTCTGATTGATCTGTTGGCTAAGTTTTCAGTTTTTAACTAAAGCATTTAGAAGTACTGGAGTTGAGACTGAACAAACATGAATGTGTTGAGTTCTGTGTTGACCTAGGTTAATTGGAGAACACCTCACTGTCATTTCCAATCAGTCATTTGTTGTTTTTTCTGAAATTCAAATTCACCTTTTATATTAAATTAACCTGTAACCCATAAAAGTAGGTTGTTCGGTACATGTGGATAGATGGATGCAATTTTATTTGAAAATGAGTTTGCTTGTATCTTTGAAATGCTGCTCGTAGACTCTGAAGTCCATCAGTACATCTGTTCCTTTATACCTTATTTGTCATACATTTTACAACAGCTTTATGTCTGCAGTTTGTGAAGGAATTGGAAACTAATTTTCCGACAAATGTTGGGCATAAAAATTCATGGCACTCTTTAATTCTGATTTAAAAGGTAATTTCTTTATAAACGCCGCAAGTGTCTGAAGTTAGAAAAAGTAGGTCTTTATCCTTTTTCAAAATGAGATTTTATGCTCTATTAGAGATTTGGGCATGTTGCGTTGTCGGAGCATCAATTTCATCTTTTCCTCTGGAGAATCAGCTGATTTAAAAGGTTCAGCAAATCGAGAGTGATGTCAGGCAGCTTACTGACCTGATACAGAAGATATCCTGCAGACTATCGTTCCAACTCGGCTGTATCATCAGTACTTTAACAAAAATAGATGTATTGCCAAGTTCTACAGCGCATAAATTTTAGCCGTTCTGCCTTCGTAGAATACACATAAAAGATTGAAGTTTGGAATGTGACGGAATCATAGTTCAGTAATTATATTTTTTGTATGTTTCCAATATCTGTGCAAAGTTGTCGAAAAATTCAGTCTCGATGGTGGTTGTTGCCATGAACATCCTGGATGTGTTGCACGCTTGTTAGTTTACAGAAAACATCTGCTAGTTTGTTCTAAAAAATGGTTACTGTGGTTAACATCCGTTCTTACCTAATCTGCTTTTATCAGATGGTCTAGGCTCGAAGATGAAAACCACATTTTCTGTTTAGATATTAATAAGATGAGAGATGAGATGGCCAGGATGTGGCTGAAAATGGGGAAATAGTACAAGTATATATCTTCATGTTAACAAAGTAAAACTTGTGGAATTAGTTCTAGTTTTCTCAAACCAGATCAGCTCTGGTGCCATTCTAATATCATTACATGACTTTTGTTGTGAATTTGATGGATAGATTGCACCTCTGCAATATTTTAGAGCTCTTTCTTTGGAAGCCACCTTTGTCATCAGTTGTTTGTCACCTGTCGTGGCCCCTGAAGAGTAAATCTGCTTCCCCCAGCAAGTGTCAGGAGTTGATGGTGAGATATCCCCTCTCTGCTTTCTCACGCTGTTCTGCAGCTGCCTGACTCAACATAATATCCACATGACTGGCTGCACATTTGAAAGGGTTCAGTCGGGATACACAGTAGCTCCACGGTACAAGCTGTTTTCCGTCCCACACTCTGTGAGTGAGGACATGGCTTTTCTGCAGCTTTAAATTCCTCATAAAAGGAAATGTTTTACATTAAAAAAAAATAGTTTCCATTGAGGTACTTTTTGGCTACAGGTAGTTTTAATTCAAGGGGAAATAGGTTAAAAAACAATATCAAAGTGTTTAGAAACTTTAAATGTATCATACTCCAGTTCTTTGTTGTTGATTTCTGCCATTTTTAGACTATGAAATAATGGTACCTGATCAGTGATTCAATAACTGGTGCTGATATTTAATAAAGAGGTGATTTATTTATGATCATAAACAGAACAGTTTACTATTCATTCAATCTATTAGATTTTGAACTGAAAAAGAAACCTGCCATGATTTATATGTAGCCGTTTAGGAAAGTTAATTGCCCACCTCTATTCTTAAAAATAGGATTTAAGATCTTGCCATTTTTGCCTGTAGTTATAACATTGGTCCTTTAAAAGTTAGGCAAATATTTTAGTCAACTTTTATTGGGTTTTAAGTGTAACAACACTGTGCTGCCCACACATGTGCCTTCCTTCTAACCCAGGTGGTGTTGATGCCAAATATTTAAATATATAATAAAAGATAAAGGTCTAATAATTTGGCCAATTGGATCTGATACTTGCACCATACTCTGCTTTATTAATGCAGAGGAGATTGGAATTAACAGAAGAAGTTTAACACTTGTGTTGGCTCATGCCCCACCTCTGTTAAAATGTTCATACCCACCTGCTTTTTGGTCCTGGTGACAAGCAGACAAAAAAAAAAAAAGAAACCAACTACACCGACGCCTTGGTGGAGGTAATTAAGCGTCCACACAAGTCAGTGTTATGCACTCACCTGTTTACACCCTGGCTGCAGCAACTGCATCATTAGACCCCTAAAATATAACACAGCAGTAAGGCATTACTGTCAGTACGTACGTTATTTATTAGGCATGCAGTACCAGACTCTTTTTAAATAAGCTGCTGTGTCCAAACTTTTGACTAGAACTTTATATAATTAAAGGCCTAGCAGACCTGGATGGAATCCATTCGGTTCACTGCCTTTAACTCAAGAATGTTAAACTAAGATCATTTTATAAGAAATGACAAAGTTGTAGTCATTTTGGTCAAACCTTTGAAGTAACATTATGTGCATATTTCTCTTGATCTCACCTGATCTGTTCACATTTAGTCATTCACAGTACATACTCTGACAGCCACTCCAAATTTTAGCTCAATATCTGTTAAATTCACTGTGGTTTAGCCATTTTTGTGTAGGCTAAGGTCAACTATCTGTGGTGAACATCTTGAATCACACTGACTTAATCACACTTAGTTACAGATGTCAACTCGTTGATTACATTCAGAGTTTCATTAAAATCTGTTCAGTGGTTAATGAGATATTTTGCTGACATCAAACAGTTGCTTCCAGTAGTTTATGGCAAAGTTTTAAACACAGGTCTTGTGTGATCAGAGTATTAGTTGGGGGTCAGTCTGAGCTATTAACACGCCAAATTTTAGCTCCAAACTGACTGACTTATATATATTGTTATGCTGTGGCAACCATATTGAATTGTTGACTCTAAAAGTTAATCAGCTGTAGATGTCATTAATTCCCATAGAGCAGTTCAGTACAATAAATCTGTGGATCTGTAACAACTGCCCTGAAATATTTGTTGGATGAATTCAGTCATTAGAGATTCACGTTATTGATTAAATGATTAACAAAGTAAAACAAAACTGGGTCTCTTGAATTGCTTCAGCGTCTCTGTGTTATCATTTTCGAAGGAACTTTGGATAATATTACAGGCTCCAGGTTTAATTATGGCTTTAATAAGGTTTGGACTTGTTTCAGATTTCATAATTTGCCAGAGAGAAGGGAAGTTGATTTGTACAAAACCCAGCCGGTTACAGCTGTTAGCTAATGTGCAGGATTATATGAAACATTACAGGCAATTTTTGCTTAACGATCTTTGTGAAACCTGCTAAATTTGACTGACATATTCCAGGACAAAATGCCCTAATGCTCCTCTCTTATTATGAACAAAAAGTTAATAAGTTGTGATTTAATTTTAAGGTTTTGAATAAATAAAATAGAATTAATTTTAGTCAAAAACTGACAAAATATTGACTGAATGAACAGCCTCTGATGCTTAAAGGAGACATTAATGAATGATGGAAGACAGAGGAATGCTGCAATGCTGTCTCCTCCCCTCCCCAGTACAGTAATTCTCTTCCTTTCATTGACCCCAGTAAACGCTCCCTGCTTACTTTTGTTTATCTGGCAGAAGATGCACCCACCCCCACCCCCCACCCCCCACACACACACCCCTGTGCTCTTTCTCTCTGTCTTTCTTTTGGAAAGATATTTCCAAACGAGTGAGCCCAGACCACAGCTGCCTCTCTGACGCATTAATCACTTGGCTGCCACCCCCTCCACTCCTACGTGCACATTGCACACTTACAAACACACACACACACCACACACTCTCACTCATGTATAACCTGGCTTGACTCACATGAATAAAGGCACGTACTGCTGCTGTGTAATACAAACACGTGTCAGCGCACGCGACTTGAACATGTAGATGGAAAACACACGGAGCATCCGCCCACCACTCGAGTGATCTCGACTTTTTATTCTACAACGACTCCCTCTCCCTCCATCCAGCTCCCACATGACCCTCCATTTTCCTCATCATTAGCGACACCAGCGAAGAGCCACATTCCATCCATCCCTACCCGCTGCCCTCCCCGCCTCTCGCTCCACTCCTCTGTTTACTTCTCGATTTCTTTATTTGATTCCGGTACAATGCCTCCCCTCTGCCTCCTGTGAGCACAAAGGGGCATGAAAGGCAGAAGGGAAGTGAGATGGAGATGAAAGTAGGAGGGTGGAAGGCATGTTTCAGATGTTTATTTGTGGAAAAGTTTATTTTAAATGATGCACCTGGTTTATGTATAGCTGCTCTGTCAATGATGAGTCTGTATCCTAAAGAGGCAAAGACAGTTTAATTCCAGCGATAATTCATTGAATCTAGAAGGAAAAAAGGAAAGTTAGATATGAATTTATACTAAAATTTAACATATAATTAGTCATTTGGGTCTATCAGTGCCAGCAGCTGTCTTTTTGCTGCATTTGCAGTTGGACAACATATACAAAAACCATGCTGACCTCCTGCACCAACATATAAACAACTTCAAATTGTTTTATTATTTTAACCATCAGGGCTTAAAGACTTTAGTTGCATTTTTAACTGAATTTTGAAAGAAGAGCACAGCATATTGACACATTTTTGTGCATAATAATTCCTGACTTTTCTTTCCAGTGTATCAGTATTTTTTTTTCACTCTGTATCGAGTTTGAAATTCTAGTGATAAACATACTAGGAATTATCAGGATTAAAGGGAGTATTTCACTGGGCTGTGACTGTTGGAGACTAGTTGGTGAGTCGAAATTGTGAGAAAATTGCAATAAAATAGGCAAAAGTTTTCATTCCGACTCACCGAATTCTGAGTATTTGTGACAAGTGAGCCGCATGACCCTTTTGAGTGGTCAAGTTTTAAATCCCAGCGTATTGTTGTGTGCATTGCTTGTAAAATTGTGTTCTACGCTGTGCCTATTTTTTTGTTGCCCACATCATATCCGCCTTGATTTGCTTGTTACCCACCTTTGTAGCCGCCCCCACGTTAATGGTGTAATCTACTACTTGAGTACACTTTAGAAATAAAGATTTGGATTACTTTTTATCATTAATATTATTTGGTCATTGGTGTGGTTTTTAGACCTAGATATGTTTTTTGAAAGAGGAGAGTTCCTGTGCAGGTGTCAAAATACAGACAGGTGGAGACGCCTGCAACGAAATCGAGAACAGTCTGAGATTCCCGCGTCTTCTCTGACTGTTTTGAGAGAACCTTTGTCGCACAAGTGTTTTGAACATGTTCAAAACTTAAGCTTGAAGATTTTGCACCCCTGCGGCTCAAGTGAGGAAACTAAGAACCCCTGCAAATGTTTTGAGACTTTATGGAGACCCATTTGTGAATACTGTTGCTGTTCAGCAAAAAGGTCTTGGGTTTGACTCCTGGCTGGGGCCTTTTTGCCTGAAGTTTGCATGTTCTTCCCATGCAGGAGGGATTTTACTCTGGGTACTCTGGTTTCTTCCTACAGTCCAGAAACATGTTTGGTTATGTTAGGTTAATTGGCGACTCTAAACTGGCCCTAGGATTGAGTGTGAGCATGAATGGTTGTTCGACTACGTGGGCATGTGATGGACTGGCGACCTTACCAGGGTGTACCCCACATCTTGCCCAATGATTGCTGGTGTTAGACACCATGCACAGGATCTAGTAGGTAAAGGAACAAAATTAATGATTACTAATCATATTTTATGTTCTCTTTATTGTCAGGTCTGCACTTTATGGAATAAGATGTAAAGAAACCAAACCAGTTTTTGAAATGAGAGAGAAAAAGCTCAAATTGAACCTAAAATTGATCAAATATTAGCTCAGCTATGAATATAAATAGTCATAAATTAATTTCTTTACCATAGCTTTAGGATATAAAGTAATTTGTCCTAAACTTACATTCTGTACCTACATTTATTCCAATTTGTAGGAATGGTTGGCGCACAATCATCCATACTGGCTCGAGGCAACAAGTTTCTATGTTTGAATCTGCTGTTTGTTCTAAATGTGTCTGTGCTGTTTTATTTTTCTGGGTGCTTTAGAATCCTCCCACAGTCCAAAAACATGCATGTTATCTGGTTCCCTGCCTCCCGCCCACTGTCAGATAGTACTTGAACAGTTTCCAGACGCCTTTGGCTGACTTTAGAATAAAATGAATTTAGTTAATTTAAATATGTGCAAAACTGACTGTTACACTAATGTTTTAATGATTAATTAACCTTTTTTGTTTTAAGACTAAGAAGTCTAACTATTCTTGTAACCATTCAAAACAATGTGATACATCTTTGATTCAAATCAGATGAAGTTTTAGTGTTTAAATGTAACTTAACTCTACTTTCAGTAGCAATAATTTAACATTACAAATTTAATTATGAGGTTGGATTTGAAGTTTTGTGGAACCTTCCTCCCAAGTATTATTAAAGACATGATCAAAACCTTTCCTAATGTATCAGGAGACTTTTATTGCAAAGCCTTTTGAGCTGCTTTTGTCCCCTCTGCATTTCAAACAAGTATTTGATGTGCTCTTGATATTAGGTGGCCTTTGGTGACTGGAAGCGCATGTAAATGAGCCTGAAAATGCAGCTGAGGGAGCATTAGCCTAAAATCTATGGAAACTATACCAGGGTGAATAACACAAGCTTATCTTGTTCCTTCAGCTCTAAATTACAAGGTGCAAGTGATGATGAAGCTCACTGCATCATCAGCTCTTGTACCATATAATTTAGTTGGAATTGATGACAGATTTACTGTAATTAAAATCAACTCAGCGGAACAGCTAATATAAATCTTCCTTCTCTAAATCAATAAAAATTGTGATGGTCTTTTATTTTATTGACCATTTTACACCTCATCATAGCTACAGTTTGCCCTGGAATTTGGTATGAGTATTTATGGTCTTTGGAAGGTGATTTATTTTGTCTTTTAACACAAGTTTTATGCTTTTGAAGACTAGTGGGCAAGCCAGTATATTTGGTTACCAATGGCCTTCGATATGGTGCCACCACATTAACTTTTGACAGCTTTTTTTTAGGAGCAAAAAATACCTAATGAGGATTTTTTAACTGGAATATAGACTTGTTCAAAAGTTAATGATGAAAAATACATGATGAATACAAAGATTAGCAAAAAACTAAAGTTAGCAAAACTGTACCTTAACATTTAAAATGAGTAAAACAGTAGCTAAAACCTAAAATTAACAAATTGTACCTATTAGCTCAATTTAGCAAAACCCTGGCTAAAGGCCTAAATTAGCAAAACTGTAGCAAAAGGCTAAAATTAGCAAAGCCATAGCTAAAAGCTAAAAATAGCATACCACAGCTACAAACTAAACATTTGCTAAACTTAATCCTAAACTTATAGTTTGAAGTTAAAATTGTCAAATCAGTAGCTAAAAGGTAAAAGTATTAAACATCCATCCATCCATTTTCTTCTGCTTATCCGGGGTCGGGTTTTTGGGGCAGCAGCCTAAGCAGAGAGACCCAGACTTCTCTCTCCTCAGCCACTTGGGCCAACTCCTCTGGGGGGGATCCCAAGGCGTTCCCAGGCCAGCCGAGAAATATATTTCCTCCATCTAACCTGGGTCTTCCCCTGGGTCTCTTCCCAGTGTCCCGGTGGGACATGCTCGGAACACCTCACCAGGGAGGCGTCCAGGAGGCATCCTAATCAGATGCCCAAGTACAAGCCCCTCCCGGATAACCGCACTTCTCACCCAATCTCTAAAGGAGGGGCCAGACACCCTGCGGAGAAAACTCATTTTGGCCAATTGTATTCGCGATCTCGTTCTTTCGGTCACTACCCAAAAGCTCGTGACCATAGATGAGGGTAGGAACGTAGATCGCCCAGTCAATCGAGAGCTTCGCCTTTTGGCTCAGCACTCTTTTCACCACGGCAGATCAGTACAATGCCCGCATCACTGCAGACGCAGCACCAATCTACCTATCGATCTCCTGCTCTATTTTTCCCTCATTTGTGAACAAGACCCGAGATACTTAAACTCCTCCACTTGGGGCAGGACCCCTTCCCCGACCTGGAGAAGGCACTCTATCCTTTTCCAGCTCAAGATCATGGTCTTGGATTTGGAGGCACTGATCCTCATCTCGGCCGCTTCACACTCGGCTGCGAACTGATTGAGCGAAAGCTGGAGATCACGACTTGATGAAGCCAATAGGACCACATCATCTGCAAAAAGCAGAGACGTGATCCTAAGGCCACCAAAACAGATCCCCTCAACACCTTGGCTGCGCCTAGCAATTCTGTCCATAAAAGTTATGAACAGAATCGTGACCAAGGACAACCTTGGTGGAGTTCAACTATCACTGGAAAACAAGCCCGACTTACTGCTGACAATGCGGCCCAAGTTCTAGCACTGGACGTACAGGGACCCAACAGCCTGCATCAAAGGGCCTGGTACCCCATACTCCCTGAGTTGAGGTCAGCAGCACACCATCCCCACGATAAACAGTATTGATGGTGCACCCCCTCTAAGGACTCCAAAAAGGGCGGGTAATCTGAACTGCTGTTACGTGCTGTCAGTCTGGATTTATTGCTTTAGAAAGCCCACGTTGATCTGTTCTGAAAATCTGTGTTAGTCACTAAAACAACACCAAAAGAGGTATTTAGTAACAGCTGCTGCATATTCATTAATAATCACTCATTTAGCCTACTTATTTTCCCAAAGACTCATTTGCATTCCGCACTCCTGTACTAAACCCATGGACATGTTGACTGCAGGTGGAGCAGTTATCCATATTATCTAATAAAACAATGTGAATGTAGCACATCGATAAAACAAGTTTATATCTGCTTTTAACCTAACAATATTTCAATCTGTTTCAATGAGTCAAAATTATAAATTCTGCTAACAAAGTAAATACTTTTTTTTTTAAAGAAGACCGATCATGTAAAAGTTGACGTAGGTGTTAAAAGGTGCTCAAAGGAAGTCTACAGAGTGATTTTTTTATTTTTTTTGGAAACATTTCCAGCATACAGTAGTAGTGGAAGTGCAAAAGCTGCTTAGATACTTTCTGCATAGCATGTAACCCCCTCAAAGCTTTTTGCACCCGGTTCTTTAATAATGTGTCACAAATCCAGTTTTCCACTAAGTGCCAGTAGGAGATTGTGTAACTCTGTGAGTGAGTAGGTGGGAGGCGTAGGGAGTCATTATGGTGGCAGTGTTGATCACATATTTAGTATTTCATTCCACATGGACGACGGAGTAGAATTTAAGAGTTTGGCGTAAATGTACTGTATCTGTTTTAAATCTGTCTTTTTGTAAAATATTCCCTTTTTTTCTATTTCTTTGATGCGAGGCAATTTTTAACAATTCACTCGGATGCATCATTTTACAACTGAGTGATTCTTAAAAGCTCTTTCTGCTGTCTTCAGCTTAAACTTTAGTCTTTTGTGGATTACAAGGGTAAATGATGCACTGTCAGGCACTCAAACAGCATTGGCAGCTTTTAAAGTGACAGGTCTAGTGTAAAATATTCACAACCTCTTAGAAGAAAATACAAGAGGTGCTTTATGTATTATTACACTGTTATTATGTAAGTGACTTGTATGTCTTTATTACTTTTTCACCTTTTAAAAAAAAATTCTAAATCATAACTTTTATTGCAAATCAGCTTTAACCATTCAGTTATGTTACATTTATTTAGCAAATCCTTTTATTCAAGGCAGTTTAGAATTAGGAAGATTGTGGTTTAATTTAAAAACGTCCTACATTTAGGTTTTATTTATTTATTATTATTATTATTGTTATTATTATTATTTAGTCAGGTGTGAGCAACATGGGGGCAGGAAACTGATATATTTGTCATGAAGGGTTAGCAAATAAAGGAGTTTAATTGTTTAATAGGTTTGGAAAATCATCTCCCAACCTGCTTCTATTTTCTGGAAAATAATCAATACAGGAAAATTTCAGCAACGATACGTGTTCAATCACATGCATGTATGTTCTACACTCTGTAGAAAGCCAGAAGGACACCTGGGATGATTTTAAACATGAGATTTGCTGAATATTGAGAGATAAATACACTGTACATCTTTCAACAGTATTTTGGACAATCTGGTTGCTGTTGATGAGAGTTGAATGTAAGAAATAATAAAAATTCATGGGGAAAAACGACTCATGAAAGGTGTTTCTTTGTTAAATCTGACATTTTTGGTCACTATGGTTGTTGAGAATGGGAAAAATAACTATTTTGGGCTCAACAAATTTTATTACAAAAGAACATTTATACTTTACTAAATATATTTTTTATGTTTTTTGTTTCCTTAGTAGAGTAAAATCCTAAACATTTGCGATGATCTGTTGGTGTTTCTGACTTTGGTTTGCTACTTACCCATATATCCAAGATGCTATTATAGGTGTACAACAAAAGCCTTTATATCTTGCACAAATGTGTAATGTGCCAGTGTGAAAAATATTTATTCACTTCTTTAATGCTTTTTAGGATTAAATTGACTCCACTTATGATTTTGATCAACTTTAGCTTTTTAGTTTTAGTGACAAAATGTCTAACATTCATGTTGGAGGCAAAGTATAATGTGCCATTGAGTAGAACTCTGTAAAACCATTTACTGTTTTGTAGAGCTCATATACATTAAAAAAGATATTCAAAACATCAGTAACAAAAAAAGAGAAGTTTGCGTATGCCTATGCCATTAGTCAATGGAAAATTTAAATCGTAAACAAGTAAATGCTGGAAATAATACAAAGAAAATCTAATAGAGAGCATAAAATGCAGCTCTGATTTAATTTCTCATGTTTCGTGACTTCTTATGTGACTGTTTCATATTGGAAACAAGAAGCAACGGCTCTGTGATGGTACGGTCTGAACACTACGCTGACCAATGGGATCATCTCCCATAAACTGTGTGTCGTGTCTTTGAACTTCTCTCTGCACAGCCACAGTCTACACACAGATTAACTGAACTGCCTCCTTCAAATCCTGCCCAAGAGGGATTTCAGTGTTAGATATGGTCCGGCTGAACAAGGATCTTGACCTTTTTCTTGGCTGCTTCCTGCTGTCACTCAGTGCACTTACACAGCATTCACCAAGGACGTGGTGGTTAAAATGACACGCCCTGAATTCAGCTCTCTGCTTCCCTGAACTGAATCTTAAAGGGTAAATTAATTAGTTCAAACTTTTTCAGCAAGTATTAAAAGAATCACACTTTTTTTTTTTTTTTTTTTTAAATGTGCTCAAACTTATTTAAATAATGAAATGCCAGAACAAGATGACTGTTATATTGTTGACATCTGTTGATTCATGGATAGTTAGCGACATTTAGCTTAAAGAAACTAAAAGGTTTAGGACTAATTTTTCAGCTGATTGTCTTTCTTCTCCTTACTGAGTGTAGCTACGCAGCCAAACTGTTTCTTTGCTTGTTTTCTGGCTTGTCTCTTCTGACTTGCTGGCATTGAGAGCATAGAGGACAAAAACACTTTCTACTTCCCTTCACTGAGAGCTTGCTTGGAAGACGGCCATTAACATCATTTATAGCCACTCTTATGGTAACATGAGCCTCATAATGGTTTATAGAGTTAAGAGTTAGGGCTCTTGAAAATTATCTTTGACCTTTTTTCCCACAAAATGTTTAAATACTTTGATTGCTGAAAACTTATAAAGTTTGCATATTTAAAATGGATTTACTGCTGCAAAATACAAACGTCTCCTTGGTGTTTCAGCTGTGCTGTAAATGGTGCATGTGTCTGTCCATGTGAACTTAAAATACTAAGAGACTTAAATGTATTTTGTGCTTTCTACTTTTGTATTAGTATAAGCTGAAATCAGGCTTCATAATGCCTGTGGCTTGAAATGGTAAAACAGTGAGGGGGGGTGGGGAATGAAGCTACTGTTTAATCTTCCAATTTGGCTTTATGAAGAAGAGGTCAGATGTTCATTTTAGACAAATTGTGTAAAACTTTGAGGCTAAATCCTATTTCTGAGTGTTGTACATTGATTTTGAGTGTCTCATTGGCTTCTTATTTTAAATGACAAGGGTTTATTGTCAAATATTTCCTTATAAATCATATGTCCTCCATTGTCACTCATTCATTTGATGTTCACAGTGTGCCTCTGCAGAAGTTCCAGTCTGTTGTGCATTATCTAGCTTGTTAGAGACACACAATATACATATAAAACACCACTGTTTTAGGTTTCTTAAATAAGGAGGACCACAATACTAAATGTAATGTGAGGAATAGCATCAAATTAAACATTGATTCTTGATAGAAGTTTTTACAGATAAAATACTTACCCTTGTGAGTTGCTAAACACTTAAGGAGAAGTATGCCCGAAGAACAGTTGTCTTTAAGTAAAATTCTGCAAGGTCTACCTAAAGAATTTTTTCTTCATATGTCCAGAACATGTTTTTGTATATATGTACAGAGACAGCTGGTATAAGTGAGCTAGTAGGGCTAAGCCCTCCCTGGTGTTAAAAATAGAAATGGTAAAATACCTAATAAATACAAATTAAAAATATTCACACACATTTTGTGAAATTTACAACAAAACTGGTGCCAAACAGTTTTGAGAAAATCCCAA
>JAOXNZ010000030.1:4022261-4036169 GCA_028566095.1 Kryptolebias brasiliensis | reverse complement strand
TAGTGGATCTGCCTCAGCTGTGGATAATTAAGGAGACTCACAGGCAACCAGGAATGAGCAAAAAACCAGTGGATGTGCCAGCATGTCAGACGTGTTTATTTTGCACAACAGGAACAATTAAACAAAAGCAGAGGCAGCCTCATTTAAAGTCCTTCCTATCTCCTCCGCTAGCTGAAGACGCAGCTCAGCAGACACCGTGCGGCGCCCCGCTGCTGCCTTGTAACCTTCAGTGGATGCCTTGAAATGCATTTTGTTGTATATAAGCGTATTATCATAACCAGGAGCCCACACTGCCGCCCACCTCTGCACATCTTTGAAAAGCAAGGTTCCGTCTTGAATATCAAAGACACAAAGGTTCATTTAGTTGGGGCTGCGTACGGGCCACCAAGGCACACTGATCTGAATCTCATTTGTTAAGCTGTCCATCCTTATCTGTCAGCATCAGACGAAGCAGTTTTTTTCTTCCCGCCCCGTCCTGCTTGTCTTCTAAACGGCTAAGATATTTGGAAGTGTTTGACAACTAAGACATGCAGATAAGAAGCTGTTTTCCATGTTCATTTTTCTTACGTTTGCCTTTTTAGCCTCTTTAGGAAAGTATCTGTATCTGATATTCTGTTTTTTATGATCTCCTTTCCCACTTCTTTTTCTTATAAAATTAACAATCCATGGCTAAATGCTGATTTGACACCCAAAGTATGAATTTACAAAACTTTTACTTTTTAGGCCATATTAAGTTGATTATTAGCCAAGATGTTTGTTCAGCTAAAAAATGCTCACATTGGGTCTCTCACACCTGCATGGCTTGAAGTCAAGAAAACACAAGCTTGCACCCCTAAAACAGGAGCAGCTACTCCTGCTTCATTGATCAAGTGCCTATGAATCTATAACTGATTAACTATTGGAGTCAAACCAATTCAAGATTGCCACCACTGCTAATAAACCTTTGCTAACACAAAAATGGCTTTGTTTCAGTGAATTTTACACACTTTAAGATAAATTATGGTGTGATTGTAGCTTATAGTCGTTCACTATTTTTGTTCTAAGCTGATCTAAAACACTGGCAAGGAAGCAGATGGGCGATATGCATTCTTTCAAGAATTACTGGTCATTAATCATTACCTTGTAAGGAAAAAGCAAAACATGGGATTACAAAAATATTTTACAGAAGGTTTCTTTATACTTCCTTTAAAAAGCAAGCATCCTTTCTGTGTTGTATTCTGCAGGACCAACACAGGTGGCCTACATTTGTTTATCCTCCTCTACCTGTCTATTTACTGTGATGCATTAACACAAAGCAGCATCATTTCATTAAATTCTCTAATTATAAAGTAATATTTGACAACCTCCAGCCCCCTTTAGTAAGTTGTAGCCTCATTCCAGTCCACCTGTTTATGATTGCTGTCATGTTTATTAGGTGGGATGCTGCTGCAATATGATCCCTTATTAAATTAAATTAAAACTAATCAAAAGCAGTATTGGGCCGCAGAGACTGAATTGGCTTGCAATCCCATCTACTTAACATCAGCGACCCGGACTGTGTATACAATATTGGTCTCAGATTGCATACTGTCAGTCTGAAAATTGGCTGATCAAACATACGAGGATTATTGTTTTATCTAGTAAAGCAGGCCATAGTGAAAGAAATTCAAATCTTGCCTTGTTTTTTTAGCTGCAAGAAGACTGTATGCTTGCAAGGTCTCCATTAATGCCAAACATGGCATGAGTACACACAAGAAAACTGTAAACGAAACATCAGTTAAAAAATGCTGTATAATTGGCTTGGATGTTGATAACATAAATAGAGGTGTTAAAGTAAATAGTGGTGTATAAAAGCTGTTTACCAGTTAATGTGCTTTTGCTCAAAGTTCCTTACACTGATATAAATAGTGTCTATATACAATAATACACTTACAGTTGTTGCACATGACCTTCAATCATGCAGTGAGTATTGATGTTTTCAGCTCAGCTTTAAAAAAAGAAACGCTTTTATTCTGTAGCGTCACAGATAGATGGAAGGCGCCCAACAGACAATCACTGGTTTTGATCATAATAATGTTCAGCTTTATCATCCTAAAAAGTGTTTCTGCAGCTCATCTCATGTCTCACTGTGCGATGGTAAACAACTGCATTTATGTTTTTATAGTCTTCTTTACCACTCAAACCACTTTATGGTGCAAGTAAAATTCATGCGTTCATGTGGAAGTTTATATGTCTTTTTCTATTATACACACACTTTCTAATGAATGCATCAGGGACAATGTGAGGTTCACTATCTTATCACACACTGAATTGGGAGGCTGATGGGTGGGGGACCTTACACCTCAGCTGGGCAATGTATGGTAATAAAAACAGCTGTTAACAATTTGCATGCAATGGCTTTAAGAAAATGATTTAACTGTGGGTGTGTTTTTAGGCTTGGAACCTAAATAAATTAAATACATTTTTCATAATTTTGTGCTTGTAGGTGCATTGTACAACACATTCTGATCTAAAGAGTGACACATTTCCATGCTGTATCTAGTTGTAATAACCTGTGGATGTGATATCCACAAGATTTGCTGCCAAACCTTCACGTTATTATGAACACACAATGTTAAAGGTCATCTTTTTGCTTCAAGTGGTGTATTGCTTTATTCTATTTACCTCGGAAATTGGAACTCGGATCTGGGAATGACATCAATCCTGACTTTACCCTGTTCCAGTTGCAACTCAGAAAGTCAGTAGGTTTTGCTAATAGGGAGGGGGGCATTTCAGGTGATTTTTTTTTTACTTGGAACTTGGAATTCCTGACTTCCGAGCATGAATGGAGCGTAGCATAAACCTTATCTATTGCTGGTAACTGCATGTTTGTAATGTCTCCCACTGTTCTGATGAGACAAATCAAAGCTTAGCTTTAATGCAGATAGGGCTGGTTTCCACTAACATACACTGTACAATATTTCAGTTAGTAATTTTGGTATTTAGCCTATGTTAGGGAAAGTGTTATCATATTCTGTGCCTCTTTTCTGTAAAATATCTATAGTCTTTCCCATTAGGATGACTGTAGTCATTTGTGATACTCAAACTCTGGTAAGAAGAGGTGAATACTAGAGGCGGTTAAACGCATTACTGTGAGATAACTGCACTGAGGAAATAGTGTAAGGTATGTGTGTGTGTACAGTTGATAAACATCACTCATGGATCTCTGTTGTCAGTTTCAGCTATAACCAAGGTTGACTGTTCACTTTCAGATGGATTTTGGTATATCAGCTGAGTCTGTGCAGATCAGGGTGGATGGTAGGTTTCAGACGCTTTTTTTTCCACAACCGTTGCTGATTGAGGGTTGTCAATGGAGCTTTTGAAGTGCAAACATTTTCAGGTGGTTTGTGAGAGTGCGTTGTCATTTAAACACGCCGGTGTTATTATTGGCCAAAGAAAGCAGTATCTTAGTATCTGGAGTATCTTAAGCAAGCTGGCAATGTTGAGGGTGCAATTAGATTTTAAAAGTGTTTGCTCATTTTTTGTAATGAACTGGGGGTTTTGTAGAATTTGCCATAAAAAAATAAACTCCTCAGTCTGAAGTTTGTTTCTGTTCCTTTTTATAAGGTTTACTCTGCAAGCAGCCTAAAAAGACTTGAAGGTTTTATTATTAAACTGTTTAATTTTAATAAACGTGTTTTCCATCCTGGCATGTTTTGGTCATAAATTATTGTTAAAATATTCAGGAGCAGGTTTTTCCTGAAATAATAATTATGAAGTTCACTAAATTTGATACGTTATAAAGTACTCTGCTTATGTCACTTTGGCCTTTTGTAAATAAAAAACCAGTGCAGCATTTTCATGATCCAATTAAGAAACCTAATTTGGTAAATATAACAGTATCTGTAATTGGATGTTTTTGGTTAGCTGTTATGCTGGTTCATAATTTATAAGTTAGGTCACTGCTGAGGATTTTATTTATAAATGCTGACAAGCTGCTGGGAGGAATAGTGACATCCACAGTGTGTGTCCTTTCAGATCCTCATGAACTTTTTTTTTTCCTTAACTAATTTAGTAGTTTGTTGTTTTTCTCTACTTTGACACAATAGTAAGCATAAACAATTCAGATACAATTCACTGATTTCCTTCTTTGACTCCCTGTTGTCCATAATTTTATTTAGCTTTGAGCATTCTCTGTGTGTGCAAGTGCTTGTGTATCTCACCACATGGAAATCCTACATTGGGGACCAACATGACCAGCAGCCACTGCTGGCAAGCTGCCCAGTGTTGGGTTTGTACTCATCATTTAAAATGAGCCAAAGCCACTAAAGGCTTACCATCAGCTACAACAATAGATGTTACCCCAAAGCAAAGTCAGAGATGTTATTACTGTAGTTTTTCAAATCTTAACAACACACAGCTGGAAAAACTCCATGTTTCATTCTATGGGCAGAGATATTGTTTGAAAAACAAGCAAGTACAGCAATCTAAGAGACACTCAAAGACCGATGGTGGCTGTGACCAATTTTTCTCAACCTAAAGCTTTTCTAAAGACTTTTTTTTTTTCGTTTTTTTTTTATCAAGGATACACAGACTGTGGACAACTGCAATCTTTAAATGCATGCCCATTAAGGTTCAGATCTTTTGAAGCAGGGGTCTACAGATAGGTTATAAACAATAATAATCTTGCCTTTTGTGAGTAGCTCTGAACAACTTCTGTTTGGAGAAATAGAGATCCTTTTTGACTGTGAAGTTAGGGGCAAATCTGAACAGAGCCAAGACCAAAGTGGATTTCTGATGGTTTAAGGTGGTATCTCACTGACCTGCAAGTAGTTGGCAAACGGCAATCATGAAGGAGTCTCCTGGATGTCTTGTGACTTTTGCTGTTTTCAAAAGTGCAACTTTGAGTCACACTGGAAGTGCTACAGCTAGCTACTGTAGCTCATGCTGCCACAACTTGCACATATCCAAAGAAATCTATTTAAATTATTGCATGATAGAAATATATACCATAAATATAAAACTGATGATGTAAAGGTATATAAAATAGTGTCCAAAATGTTAGCAACTATATGAAATTGGAAGCGTTTTTAGAGGACAGCAATCCATCTTAGTCTGGAGTTTTAGACTAGCCATTAGCTTGTCAATCCAAACAGAATTAATCTGTTTCTCCAAATCAAGGTTGTTTAAAGAGATATATCTGCAATTAGATATTAATTGTTTCACAAAACCCCACTTTAAACACTCTGAATTTTTTGATTCTAATGTGTTTTGTCCATGATTTGATATTAATGATCCTACTAACTTTTTCAACTTTAAGTTAAAGCTTTGAATTTTATTTATTTGTTACATTTTCAAATCACCACTGGTACTGTAAGCATCCATGTCTTTTCTGTCCTCCAGTGGTGAGTCAAAACTTGGTGACAGACAACGTGGCTGTGGTGGAGGGAGAGATGGCAATCATCAGCTGTCGGGTGAAGAACAATGACGACTCTGTTATCCAGCTGCTCAACCCCAACAGACAGACTATTTACTTCAGAGACATGAGACGTAAGTATTATGGAATTTAATGTCAGTAATGTCTTTATTATCGCCCACTGCAAAAAAGGAAAAGATGAGAGATTATGTTTTTGTGTGTGTGTGCATGTGTTCCTGTCTGTCCACAAAATATTTAATGAACAACTGGCTGGATTTTAATGAAACTTTCATAAAGTAGTCATTGGACATGCATCTACAACTGATTACCTTTTGGAATTAGCACAATTCAAGATGGCTGACACATTGACCTTAGCAAACACAAACATGGCCATAACTAATTGAGCTAAGATTTGATGTGGTTGTAGCTGAGAGCCATTCACAGCACATTCGCTGAGCACTAAGTGATCATGAGAGATCTCTGCCTTTTGCTTGAGATGCTTGAGATTGTGCATAACATTACAGTCAACATTTATTCATAATGGTTATGACTTTGTCCTTTTCTCAACTCTGGTATGAAAGGTACCAGGAGTTATGCATTCCTTCCTAGAATGCTACGCCTTTAAATTAATGTTTTTATTGGTTTATTTTGCATGCTGTAGTAAAATGAGGTATTTGATGTAGCATCTCACAGCTGGGGCAGATTTTTTTAGGACTGTTTATCTATCAGCAAGTGTATGCTAAAAAGAAAAGGGCTAAATTTCAAATTAAATTTTGAAAAGAAAGTATGAACCATAAAATTTTTTTCTAACTGATAAATGTAGGCAAATACAACTAAATGCATCATAAAAGCAAAGTAACTGTTACAAATTTAAAGTTGATCATTAATATGCTACTATGTTCAAGAAGCTGTTTTAATGCAAGTCCACAGGTTTGCAGCTAAATAAACAGTGAGGTTTACACATTCTGCCAAGCATGTTCAGTGTTCAACAAGTTTACTTTAAGAGAAGCAGCTCATATCCCTAAACATTTAACAACCTGCTGTGTGTTTATTCTTGTCCTGCTCAATTATTGTGTCACAGTTCTAATTAGCTGGGTTTAGCAGGACATGTTCGTCTTTGTTTAGATTCAGGCTTTTTACATTTTCTGAATCTCCCCCTCTGTGCAGAATGTTTACCTCCTTATGCCTTAGGCAATATGAAACAGTAAAATTATGTTTGAAACCTGAAATGGGAAAAATATATACATATGCTGCTCGTATATTTTGTATTTTGCTTCCAGCATGTTCTATAGTTACGTATGTGTAATCTGCATAAGCAAAGTTCACATGAACATATCTGCAACATTCAAGTATTCTGACAACTGCAGCTTTAGGACAGCATGACTTCTCAGAGTTAAGCAGCTAAAGACAAAGCAGTTGCAACATTAATAGAAATATTCTTTTTTTTTTTCCCCCAAGAGTGATGAGAAACCTTTATTTTTCCCAAACTTTACCAAATGTTTCAGTAGATGCAGGATATGGAGGTTTGTTTGTTTTGCCATCAGCCCTGATGCAGGAACATGAGGTTATTTCAGTTTTAATCACTTCCAGAATCAGTGCAATTAATGCAGAAACACAACAATGCTTGTTGTCTTAGCTGGTTAATCAAAGGAACAAGTTAATTGTGTCAGCTGACTAGCATGAACATTACTTCAGTCTTATTTACCTGAAAAATACAAACAGTGACATGGAGCTATTTTAGCTTGTGTTTATTGTTTTGCTTCTGTTCCTCCCCCCACTGTGTGAGCCTGTTTATCTAACCTTCCTCCCACACACCAGGCATGAATCAAAGATGCACTTTCTTACATTTGAAGAAAAACAGTGTTTGATCAGAGAAAGAAAAACAGAGTGTTTATGAAATGGTCACATTTCTCTACATTAATATTTATGAACCATGATTTAAAAGTACCAGGAAATCTAAACAACAATTTAGTTCCATCCTGGTTGTGTTTTTATAAAAATCTCAATAGAAACACCTGCTTTATCATTTAAAGTGATGCACACATTTTACTTTTGTTTTTTGTGCGCATCATCACAGTGATGTTTTGTTTACAGGAAACGAGTCGAGTGTGTCAAAAATATCATAAAACACGGAAGATGATGCAAAGAGTGACTTCATTTGAGGACACATTGAAGCTTATTTACTGTCCTGGTCACAAATTACAAATAATGTCTGTTGGTGTGTTTAGTTTTGTTTGTGAGATTCCAAAATTCATCTGCAAATCCAAGCACAACCTTCTAATTTTATTCGTTCATGCATCGTGTTTTTTTTTTTTTTTGCATTTATTCATGGTAATTTCTGGAGACAAAGGATCCAGGAGGGAAAACCTAACATCCCTTCCCTCCGTGACACTTCAGCTCTTCCTAGGGGATCCTAAGGAATTCAGGCCAGAGAGGATATATAATCCCTCCAGCGAGTTCTGGGTCTGCCCCAGGGTCTCCTCCCAGTGGAATGTGCCTTCCAGGAGGCAACCTAATCAGATGGCCGAACCTCATTAGAAGACTCCTTTTGATGCAGCAGCTCTGCTCCGAGCTCCTCCCTGGATGAAGGAGCTCTTCAACTTATCTCTAAGGCGAAGCCCAGCCACCCTATGGAGGAAACTCAATTTGGTCACTTGTACCTGGAATCTCATTCTTTTGGTCATGATCCACACTTCATGACCCTAGGTGAGGGTTGGAACATAGACGGACCAATAAATTGAGAGCTTTGCCTTTTAGCTCAGCTGCTTCTTCACCATGTCAGACCGGAGCAACTTTCTCACCACTGCAGACGAGGCCCTAATCCATCTATCCATCTCCCGCTCCATCGTACCATCACTCATCAAGTTCTCCACTTTCTACAAAGTCTCACCCCTGACCCAGAGGGAGCATTCCACCTTTTTATGGTCAGGGCCTGAAGGTGCCAACAAAACCACATCATCTGCAAAAAAACAGAATCAAGACCCTGGGGGTCCCAAATCTGACATTGTTCTCACCATGACTCCTTGGGATCCTGTCCATGAACACCACAAACAGGATCAGAGACAAGGGACAGCCCTGGTGTAGACTAGCCCACACAGGGAACAAGCTTGACTTTATGTAGAGGATGGGGACACAGGTTTTGATTTGGTTATACAAAGACTGGATAGCTGTTAGTAGTGATCCCATAGTCCCACTGCACCCCCTCCATTTGTCTTGAGGAACGTGCTTTCACCATTATAGAGGTCTGGACATTCCTCGCTGCATTGAAGTGCAGACAACACACGGCTCAGTTTGTGTCCTTAGGATGGACCAGCCTCTGTCTGAGAGTCCTGTTGGGTTTGAAATGTAACAAGATGTTTTGTTTGCATAAAATCATTTTGAGTTTCTCAGCTACTCCAGCAACATAAGGGATGTTTGTTCTTCTCTATGTTCTGTTCAGTGGTGTGTTTTTTTTTGTTTTTTTTTTTAGATTTTCTCGCTGACTTGACAAAAGCCCATTTAGGATATCCACATGTTTGGAGAGCTTTTTTGATGCAATTCTGTCACTTTTCCTTCCCTTATGTCTTTGTAGGGAAATGTTGACAGATGACAGATGGTGTAGAGTTCTGATGACAGAAAATTTGTTTCAGTGGGTGGTGAGAGTCAAACAGAAGGTACTGATCTATGTGGGTCAGTTTCTTGTAGACCTCAATATTGAGGCTTCCATCTCTTTCCACTCTCTTCTTTTTGGAATTAACAAATCTCCTTAAATGGGCAGCGAAACATCTTCAGCTACAGAAGTCCAGTTGTTTTTGTTTTTTTAGATTTAACATGTCCTGGATGAATGAGAATCTAGCCAACAATTACTACTTTATGTTTTGACCATTTTCTAAAGCTGAAACTGTCCATGAACTCATCCAGCAAAGACTCTGGTGAAGTGAAGCACCAGGCACCTCTTCAAACTTCACACCTCCTCCTTTACTCATCGCCTTTCAAATGAATTCTGAAACATGGCGTACAAGGGCACGCTTGCAGAATGCCCTCATGCATACGCCAAACAAAACTTGGTATTTATCTGCCGCTGTCCCTATGAAGAGCCAACTCCCACAACGCCAGCTGTCAAGGGCAACCTGTTCTCCTTTGACAGCGTCTCCTTGATCTCCTGTGATCCCTTCCAGGCATCTTAGCTGCAGCTGCACTGCTTCATTATGACATAACCTCCACTAGGCAGCTTCCAAACAACATTGCTCCCTTCAGCATATCACATCTGCTATCTTATACTGAATCCACACTGCTGGATTTTATCTGAGAGTACAAGATGGAAAGCAAGAAGGTCGACTACTTTGTGCAAGTTTCTGAAATTAGTTTCAGACGTCTGATTATTGGTCATCCTTTTGCTCCATTTTGTGCATACCATAAAGCAGTGTTCATGCTGTCCATGTGATATTTTCTAAGTTAAATCAATTTCATTCAAGTTGAAATCAGACTTATAGGGTTTTTTGTGTTGCACCCTTTTTTCATTTTGCAACCATGTCTGTGCAGCATCACTTCTGATGCTAAAAAACATATTTTATTTTAAAGACAACTCCAGTCTAGGATTCATATGCAGTCTTGAAAAGCATAAAATTTCTGCTAAGTATTTTCTAGGTCCAGATAAGTATAAAACCACTTGAGTGTTATTTTTTTTATTCTTCGATTTTCTTCCCCATTGCATTTTCTAAATACTTTTCACATTGGTTGTTTATAAAAAGATAGTCACCTTATGCCCACTTTTGGTTCATCACCACATCAAGCCTTGAGTTCAAGATTTTCTCCATCAGTTTATTTTAGCTAATGAATGAGAACCCATATAGACACATGCAGACTCTTATGAATTTACAGGTTTCGTTTGTGACTGCCTCTGGATAAAATTGGTTACCCTCTAATGACATTCAGTCCTCCGTACATTAACTTGTCTTTGAACAAGACTGAAAATCCAAAGTTAGTTCAAATGGAAGCGCCTTATATGGTATATGGCTGTATAACTGCAGATCATTAACTATATGTTACATAAGTAGTATGCAACTTATCTGTCACAACATGGGCAGCCCTAAAGTAAACAAAATGTTTCCATATTACTATAAATGGGAGCCTAATTTTACCAATTAAACATGTTGTTTTGAAGAAGTGCTGAACCCTGGTGTTAAGACTGTAAACTAATAAGAAAACTGTACTTATGTTCTTTACATTTTTTTTGTACAAAGTTTGTGTTTTTCACGGTCTTGAAGCATCCATATAATACTCCACCACTGTACAAACTGTAAGTTTACAGATGTTTCAACATCAAAAACTTGGGGGGAAAAAGAATGAGATTGAGTTTGGAGAAGTGTGGAATTTAAATACAAAAAATTGCAGGATCCCAGAGTTTAGTAGAGCATAAAGCGTAGAGACTTCCAAAAGGCAGATGTTAAACCTGTTCCAAGTTTCTTTTTAGGTTATTACTGTGTTAGTACTGCAGGACAATGTTGCAAGATATCTTTTTTTTTTACACAAAATATTATGGACTATGTGTCTAAAAATGGCTAAAGGACACATGACATGGAATCCAGACAAAACCTGAAGAACCAAAACTGAAAACAGAACTGCTGGAATCTCCCAAACACAACTAATGATTAATGGAAAAAAGATTGACAAAATGATATGGCACAAGGCTGGAGTCGGTAGTAGTACAAAGAGGGAGGGACTTCAAAGTCTGGAGAGGTGTCCACGCAGCTGGTTACTTGGTTGCAAACACTCAAAATTTAGTGAGACTGAAAGGAAAATTTGCCAGTTTTCTCACAATTCTGAGTCCCCAAGTTGTCTCCAGCATTCGCAGCCCACTGAAATTAAACCACTCATTCATGAGATGACACATGGGAGTTTGTAACACTAAAACACAAATTGTCAAAACTGCTTGAATTACAACTGAGGTGTGGAGTCATCTCAAAGCTTAGATTAAGCATTTTCAAGGACTTTGTTTCCAGACAATGCAACAGCTGAATCGGGATGACGAGTACTGCCTGGAAAGAGTGGATGTGTGTAAACCTGCTTTGACCTGACCCACAATCCCTCAATCACTGTAGATGCTCGGCTGTCATTTTCAGCTCACTTTAACCCTCAGCACTTCAGTGAAGAGACAAGCATCCCAAGCTTTAGTTCAGATTGTTTTCGCTGTTGTTCACTAACAGAGTTGAGCACAGATGGTGATGCTCCAAAGCAACAGTGACCTTCCTAATATCTGGGTTCTGCTGCACTCAGTTCAGTCAGTACCAGTAAACAACCAGCTGCTGTGTTATTGCACAAACTGTCTTGTGCTTTAAGGAAAGTTTTTGCTAACAGATTATCAACAGCTGCTGTTGTGTAGATAAGATTATCATATTTTAGGTTTTCAACATCTAATCCATATTTAGTAATAAACCAGCTTTAAAGGGATTGATTTGACTTAGCAGTCTCACTTAATTAGTTCCTAAAATAACAGAGATGCATCAGTTTCTGACTATTTTCTAACAATAATAATTACAGATATTTAAACTCACATTATTTTAATCATTTTCTTACTACTATCTTAATAAACTTTATCCAACACTAAAAGTCAAATATTCACAGATGCTTGTAGGAAAATGAATAATGAACTCAGCCTGTTAATACTGCAGTGAGCCCAGTCAGATTGCTGCTACAGCCAACCAACCTGAAACACACAAACTGCTGTAACTCAGTTTTACAGATTATGACCTAATTTAGTTTGGTTGTAGCCAAGATCTTAGTCTTAAACTCTGGCTTGAAAGGCGGCAGGCAATATGCCCTCCTTTGATGAAGGCTAGGGTTTTTTATTTAACTTAGTTCACAACTTTAATGTAGAAATCTTTTGCTTATTATTTTTTCCATCCGGTACTTGTCAGAAGTGTATAAGTGTAGTTCTGCAGTGACTAACTGAAGCAATATCTTCAAATCTAAACACCCACATGGTTGCTTGGATCAAAAGGCTGGGAAGAAGACTCGCACACAAAACATGTCCTTGTTCTGCTGTGGAGGTGGGGGCAGCATGTGTAGCTTCTCCAGCAGCAGGTCAGCGGTCCACGGAAGAGCAGCAAGGTCGACGGTTGAAGGCTTCATGTGAAAAACACTCAACGTGGCAGCTTAAAGGGAAAAAATTACAACCAAACTGAAATCATGTACAGTATCAGAAAAATGTCAAATGAATCCAACTCTTATCATTTTGCCATTTGATTGTTGGATACTTTTACATTTTGCTCAAAACTGAATACTGTTGAGTTAATTCCAACAATTATTCCCGTTCATCAGTTTTTGAAAAGCTGTATTGCAACTTGAACTGCTGTGTTTTGTGTTTCCTATTTGTTTCCATCTGATGGTCGTATAGTTGAGTCTGTTACTTGACAAGTCGATTCACTTTGGCAAAATGTGTTTTTTCTTGATCTAAATGAGTAAATAAGAATAAAACAACACAAGCAGTTGGGAATTTAAACACCTTGCTCTGAATTGATGAAGGAAAAGAAAACTGTCAAGCAGAGTTACTTATGAAAACACATTTTTATCCAATCATTTTTTTAAAATGGGGTACTTCTTTCACACTGAGGGGGGGGAAAGAGGAAGAATACTTATTTTTATTTTTCAGTTTCAAGATTAAATTGTGTGATGTCAAGAAAAAATGAAAATGTTAAGAGTAATGTCAAAATATATTACAAGAAATGTTGAAACAAAAATGAAAACATTGTTTCTAGAATAAAATTGAAATGATAAAGTAAAGCTATGTCCTCTTTAAAAGGAACTCAAAGACCAATGAAAGCCATTTTCATTATGAAACTCAATTTTATATTTTAAGAGTAGTTTTTAATGACATTTTATTATAATGTCAATAATGATGGAGATATTTTTAGCGTATCTGGTGAAATGTATGTGCAATACATGAGCAATTTATTTTCCTGTGGACCATATGTGCAATACTTTTTAATTTCATTTCTTTTTTAAAGCTTATGAACGTATCTTTAAAACAAATTTCTTTTTAAATGTCTAACTTTATGAAGCTAACTCATTGGAAACGCAACAAGAAACAGAATATTTTTTATCTTTGAAACACATTACAGAAATAAAAATAAGTACTATAAAAGTTACTCACATCTGGAGCTGTACACAGCCTAAAAATAACTTCTTAAAGTTCCTAGACGTTTTACAGAAGAACAATAATTGTATATTTTAGACGCTAGATGTTCGGGGAGCATTTTGATGTCAACACTAGTGTTTATATTTGAGACTCTTATTTTGAAAGGTTGAAGGATGTTCTTTGAATTCTGCTGTTGAGGTTGAGGCTGCAGGGATGAAGAAAAGTGCCCTTTTTGCTGTTGTTGTTTTTTGTTTGTCTTGCAAAAATGCACCCAAAACCCTCGGCTACAATAAGAACAAAAACAGGATTAACTTTAACTTTAAAATATTTTAACCTGTTTCTTATTATTTTTGATATTCTTGACCTTTTACAAGTTTAATCTTGAAACTAAGAAACAACATAAAAAAAAAATCTTCCA
>JAOXNZ010000030.1:3993555-4010945 GCA_028566095.1 Kryptolebias brasiliensis | reverse complement strand
TCCCATAAAAATATTTACATTATTAACTGTATATTTTGATCAAATTGTTATTTTTATAACTGAGACCTTAAAGTCCCAGTGTGTTGGTGTGCAACAGTTAAAGTTCAGGATCATGACTGCTCATTGGGTTTCTTTGTTTAAAAGATCAAGCCTTTATACGTCCTCAGAGTGTGTCATCGAACAATAAAATCGTTTTTTTCTCTTTGCTGGCATTTTGAGAGACTCGGAAGGTCGGCTGTCATCAAATGTTTGTGCCAAAGATCTCATTAAAAAACATCCTCAGCATCTGTTTTATTTGCTGCTTGATCTCCTGCTGTTTGTTTCTATTGAACCAAATGAAACATTCACAAAGTGTGTCGTGCTAATTTCTGTAGTACAGGTCAGGCAGTTTTCTGTCTTTAAAATCTTCTTTGTGAAACAGGTTGTCATTTGTGCATGTAGCGCTGTGGGTGTAAATATTTCCTCAAATAATTGTGTGTGTGTGTGTTGTGACAGTCCCTCCAGGAAACCCGATCATCGAAGCCAAAGATGAGGTGCTAAGTGAGGGCAACGAGACGGAGATGACCTGCACGGCCATGAGCAGTAAGCCTGCTGCCACCATTAGATGGATGAAGGGAGATAAAGAGCTCACAGGTGGGCAGACTGAAACACAAACGAAAAGAAATAAATACAGAACAGTTGAGACCAACAGGGTTCCTCATATCCAGCTGATAGAAAACCATGTGTGTTAAAACATTTGAACTGATTCTTTCCAAGTTCTCCAGAAAAGTCAGATGTACTTTAAGAAGCTGCCAAGACATTAAATAGTCTTTCTCCTGTTAAACAATTTGAGTGCTATAATCACAGTTGGACCAATTTTTTTCCTCAACTTGCCGCCATGTACCTGTGTTTTTGTCTGTCATGTTTGCAAATATACCTCATGAAGAACCAGGTGGATTTTAATGAAACTTTCAGAAACTAATCATTGGATTTGCAACTACAACTGATTAACTTTCAGAGTGACCGTGATTTAAGATGCTTGCTACAGCTAATTGACATTATCAAACACATAAAATGGGTAGAACTCAGTCAGTTTTACAGCTATTGAGCTAACCTTTGGTGCGGTAGTGGCTGAGAGTTATCCCTAACGCATACTTTGAGCGTTAGTGGGTTGTGTGAGTCCTTTGTTTAAGGGTTTGGCATGCAAAGTGGCCGGTGATATGCATTCCTTCAAGGAACGTTAGTTTAATGTTTTTGTTTGTTTCTTTTGGGTTGTGATGTCTCTCTTGGTTAGCATTATTTCAGTAAACTACAGTTGGGTATCTGGTTCATTTTAGTGAAGTTTCATTTAGTTTTCTTTGTGTAGTGCTGAAAAGGTTTTCTGTGCATTATGAGGAATAAATAATTTCCTACCTGGAATCCCATTGGGCTTATAAAACACATAATAAGCCTGTGTTTTATTTTTTATCCCTTCTTCAGTGAAACCAGAACAAGCAAAGGGGTCGTGGTGTTTCTGGAACTTGTTTATCCAGTAAACCAGAAATGGATCTGCTTTTACACAGCACGTTCCAAGTCCTGTCGACCGCTGAAACCTCTTTATATAACGAGCCACGATCACCTGGCACTTTTTTATCTGTATACAGAGTGCAAATAGAACACACAGATTGGAAGCAGTGCAAGCTGCAAGATTTTAACTCTGACATTTAAGCAGGGCTGAACTCTAATTTTTGCTCACACTTGTTCATTTGTGAAACCTCCATACCATGCATTTGAATAAACTAATTTACTTCTGGTCTTCAGTGCTGTTAGTTGTTACGTTGAGCTTAAAGTCGGTGCCATTAAAGCGGAGGATATGCGGAGGTGGCCAGAGCTGCTTGGCAGCCTGACAGCTTGCATGCCTTCATCAAAGGTAGCTGAGCGTTAGAAGTCTATGCAGAGCTCAGGGGTTGAACAGGCCTCCTGCCAGGCAACTCTACCTCAGAGCACAGATTTGAGCTTTGTAAAGACTTTCAAACAAAGGTCCCAATCAGAGCCTGTGTTGAAGGCCCCAGAACAGCATCGCCTCTACAATGCAGCACTTTAAACCTTCACTGATCAGCTCAAATCTCAAAATAATACAATGTGCTTAAGTCAGGGATTAGCTGGCAGAAGGTTTTGAACATCATAAAAATGATGCAGGAGTTAAATCAGATCATGTTTCTGCTGACAAGTGGAAACAATGTTGTACCAGCTGTTGAAAGGCCAACAATAAAATCACTGTGTTCAACAGTTTTAACTGAGGCTTACTGATTAAAGTAGCAACAAATTATCTTTATTGTGACGGTTTGGTCAGTATTTATATGCTCGGTTGCACAAAACAAAAACCAAGCTGTGCCAGCTGTTTTCTAAACCTCTTATATAGTATTATTTACACAAAATGATTAAAGAGATAGTCCAGTCAACTTTGATGTGATGTTCTGTCCAAGAGTTATCAGCAGTTATTACCTTATTAGCCATTACATCAGTCATAGAGTACAGAGTATGGAGAAAGAGGTGACAGTCTTTGTCCAGGCTGGGCTACTGGCTAGCCAAACAAGGGCCCATTTTGGAAGGGAAAAAACAAAAGATTCTGGTTTCTAAAACAACTCCTTATCAAAAACAACACACTGGTGTGAAAAAAACGCTACATTAGTTAATGTTGAACCTCCACACTTTTGCATGACACAGTTTTAATTTGTTGCTGTTTTCTCAACCAAACATCATCTGAGTTACTACATGAGCGTATGTGTGCTGAGCATACATGGACCATGTATATGTCAATGGTGCCGAGGCTGCTGAATGTTTCAAACCGCCGGGAATCGAGTAAACTTTTATCTGTCTATACTCCACATACATACGTTTGTATAGTAACGCAGATGTTGTTCAGTTGAGAAAATGGTGACAAACTAAACAAACAGTGAAGAATGTAGTCTAGCAAAGCTGTGAGCATGGAAATAGGCAAAACACTGATATGCAGCTTGCTAGTTACTTGGTTGCAAACATTGTCAAGTGGTGATGAAGTTGTACCCAAATTACAGACAAGTACAGGCAGGCTGGATCAGTTCAAAGGTTTTAAATGATCAGAAACTATAAACAAAAGATACAAGGCCAAAAAACAGAACTAGAATATATGAGGAGGAGGTCATATAGACTTGGATTGGGGATGAGTGAGCAGGTGAGCTGATTAACAGGTGGAACAAAGCTGTGAAATTAAATACTAATTGGAGCTGAGGGAAACAGGCTGAGGCTCAAGGAAACTATGACAAAATAAACTACAAATAACTGAAAAACTCTGAAATTCAAATAAACCACATATCAGAAACCAGTACAAGTAACAGAATAACCATAAAATGTACAACTGTGACAAATACTCAGAATTCAGTCAGACTGCAACAGAAAATTCACCCATTTTCTCCCAATTTTCCTGCAATTTAGAGTCGCCAACTAGTTACCAGCCCTCACAGCCCTATGAGATCCCACATTTAAAGTGATTGTTCAGATTTTGAAGTGTTTTTTTTTTTAAAAGAATTAAAAAAATTAATATCTTACCTATTGTAGATAGCTCTTTGAACAGCCTCATTTTAGTGAAGAGGAGTCTTATTTTGACAGGACTGACAAGCTAACCAAAGCGGATTGCTGCTGTCCTAAAACAACTCCCTAAATGTGAATGCTATTTTATAAACCTTTATGTTGCCACCACCTTTGCACAAGATGCTTATTTCCGCAAAAATATTCTGAAGTGCCCCAGGCTGCCCCGAAAGTGCAGGTAAGATAGGTTAGATGTTGTTCAGACCCTGCCCAGAGAGCCCTACTTCTGAGATCTGAGGAGTCTCTTTAAGAAAAAAACTTACTTTTTAAGCATTCGTTATGGTTTAATGCATTTCTTGCTCAAATTTGAATTCACCATAAAGATCGTTTATTGCTTCATGGCTCTTATACCCCTGCTTTTATCCCCATTTCAAAGAGCCTGTTTCAGTTTCTGTAGCTTTGAATCCAAGAGTTTGGGGGGGGAATAAAAAAACAGCCACTTGGAACATCACCTCAAATGCAGCTGACTTCAGCATGACTAACAAAAAAGGATGAGACCTAGATAACCTCTAACTTAGTCTGAGTCATTATTTTATCAGCAGATGGGACTAAGATCACATCACAGACTTTTAAAGAATCATCAGACACCATTAAGGTTATAAAATTAGAAATTTTACAGAGCAGACCTGCAGCTGAGAAAAACAGTGTCAGTGAAAGACGTGCACAGCTGAAAGGGGTTTTGTTGGGAATTGATTGATTAAAACAGATCTGAGGTTATTAGCTGCAACTGTGCTGACACAAAACATATATGAGGTTTTTTTTTTTTTTCTTCTTGTTTTTGAATTGGAGATTAGCATCAGAAAGCAGTTCCTCAGATGTGTTGGTGGGGTGTTTGATGGGGATTTCTTGTAGCTGACACATTAGAATTAGTGCTAGCAGAGGCGGCTCTTGTAAGAAAATAATAATAGACTGCAAAGCAGCTGCAGTTTCAAGAGGGTGGATTTATGCCTGCCAGGAGCACTGCTTCTTCAGCTTTGACTTTGCAAAACACTACAAACCTGAATAGCTTTCAGATCCTCTCTGTCTGATCAGAAACAGTAAAACACAAGAAAATTATTTCCCCACATTTTGTGAGATTGTAGATTTGCTTCGGACAAGCAATTATATGCAAACAGCTAAAGAAAAAACAACAGGATTTCAGAGAAAATATTGACTTTAAGCATATGTAAACACACCAACTAATAATGTTTCACATTCTTTGCACTTGCTTTTAATGATCTTAGTGAAACTAATAAGTGCTGTAGCAGTTGGTCACTTTAAATACTGTTCAGGGTTTGCAGATATCTCATTTAAACAGGATCATCTTGCAGTTTGCCCATTCTAATGTTCTATTCTATTTTTATTTTTTAACATAATTTACTGTGTAATTGTTTGCTTTGTTTATCCTGTTTTACTTTGTGTTCACAATGACAATGCTCCCTTGCTTGTTTAGTTGACAAGCAGAAAATAATTTTTTATATTTTTATATGCACTACAGCTACAATTATAGTTTTCCTTTTTTAACATTTGTAAGAAATTGATTGGCATTTACAGCTAAGGCTTACTGTTTTTGAAGTTCTTCAACAAAGATTTTTTTGTTTGTTTGTTTTCCTTTTGCAGAAACATAAAACGTAGATTTACTTAATGACTCAGTTGTCACAACGCTGCATTTGGACCGTTTGGATCAAAGGTGCTGCCAACTGAACCAGCTTATAATAAATGCAGTTTATTTTATTTTGGTGGTATACTGCCTTCCTGGCATTGAAGTCTCCACCGGATGATAACCTCACTTCGATCTAAGAAAAACAGCCATAACTTACTGTAGATGGGGTTTGTGGGATCTGTTCAGAATTTGTAGTAAGGAAAGTATTTCTAGTTTGCAACTGTTAGAGACTAGTTGGTGAACAGTATTCACAAGGGAGTCTTCTAAATGTCTCAAAGTTTTTGCAGGGTTTCTCTGTTTCCTCACAAGTCGCAGAGACTTGCAGTCTTGTCATTTGAACTGTAAACATGTTCAAAAATCGGTGTGGCAAAATCTTTCTCAAAATAGTTGCAGAGTTGTTGCGGGCGTCTCAAAACATTCTCAGTTTAGATGCTGTAAATTCTCAAGCAGTAGAGCTGTACTTTAAAACCTGCACAATGCTTTCCCATGACAGAAAACATCCGAGGCTACAGCCCTGAATGCTCAGATCTGAAAACTACTGTTTCCAAAGATTGGCTGCTCAAAACGCAGCTGCGTGGCTCACTGGTTGCTTGGTCACAAGCACTCAAAAATCAACAGGAATGTTCCCTATTTTCTCTGTTTTGAGTTCCCAACTTGTCTTCGAAGGTCACAGCCCAATAAGATACTACTGTAAGAATGCAGTGGGCTCCCCATTATGCAAGTTAGCGCATGATAGGTTGTGGAGGGGTCTGAGCATGATCAAAGCTTCATTAGCAAGGTTGTTATGATTTAGTATCATGGTTGCAGCTTAGTGTAGTCCTTTGTGGAGAGTCAGGGAGCATGTTGGGAACAGTAGCAGAATATTTATGATATATAGCTTGTGTTAACTAGTCTTTAAGAACTTGAACCAGGACTGGTCACGCTGGCCTCATGCCTAGGCTGCAACCCTGATCGTGACCCGGTTATGGAAACAACCCAGTGCATCCCCATACAGTCCACAACAGTTGTGCCAGGGCACAGGAGAACGCCTCTGGGATGTGAAACGAAGCAGAAAAGACCTATTTGGTGATTGCTAAGACTGCAGCAGCATCATGACTGTCTTCACACTGAAGAAGGTTTTTCAAATTTGCTGATATTCAGCTGTAGGTCGGGTAGGTCATGGAAAGTGTTGTGGTATTGTCATCCAGTGTAAAGGGGGTCAAAAGAATGTCAATACAAGTGAGAACAGGAACATGAAAAATGTGCAGAAACAGAATGACTCAGGCACTAAAGCAGCAGTGACTTAAGCTTTAATAAAAATCTCCAGAATTCTTTGATTATCTTAAATGATAATCAAACTCAAATATTAGTAAAAGTTTGCAACTGGTACGTTTGCCAATATAAATCCAGCTACTCCTCCTAATATACACAAACCCATTATCTGTTTTCCCCTACTGCTCTTATCCTGTTTGTTTAGTGATTTATGCCCTGACACTGATATCTCCACTTTCCAAGCTAACAATACAGTGAAAGTCATATAAAAAACGAATCATTCCAGTGCAGGGCATTTCTCTCTGTTCTTTTAAAGCTAACAAAAATAAGGCAGTTGGCAGGGCACTTTTATTGACTGACAGGGAGCAGAGGAACCATTAGAATCAAGTGCTGAGTGAACACCATGGGGTGATTTCAATTAACCCGCTCTGCCCCAGCAGGAAGTCTGGACAAACGGCTAAAACTGGATTTGGAGTAAAGCATATGATGGTGTTGAAGGGACAGAATGTATACTTTACATAACAGAACCCTTTTTTCTCTCATTCTGTCCCATTAAAATTCTGCACACAAAAAAATTTCAGTGATGTGAAATGTGGAGGCGCAGGAAAAGGACTAACTGAGCTCATACCTGAATCCTCAAAATGCAATTTCAGCTTTTATTTGACCATCAGCTATTGTTGGTGACATTTATCTCAAATGGCACAGCTTCACAGTAAGTCTCGCTGAATATTTTCAGTGCTTGACAAACTGGGATGTTTATGCTTCCAAGATTTAACGTATGAGGATAGAATCAACAAAAATACCTAGTCCTTTTGTCAATATTCAGATAAACATGATCACAGGTTACATTTTGTCATTGAGTATTTTTGAAAAACTTGAGTCAAAATTCTGAATTTGTGTGCAAAAGCTAATTACAACCCTTTAGAGTTGTTATAGAAATTAAACAATATGTTTGATTAGTGTCCAGCTGGACCTGATTTCCTGATCCTCAGTTAATGTGAGCTTGTCTATAAATACAGAAATGTACAGAGTTTCTTAGTTTAGACCATTCAGGTGTGTGTTAACACCATACCAAGAATAAAGGACATGAGCAATGATCTACCCGTCAATCTTGGGCTGCCAAACAATTTTGAGTCCATAAAGTAAAAAACTTAAACTAGGAGAAGATTTAAAAAATGTTTTTAATCTCAGGAATGGACATCTGAGTAAATTCAACCCAAGGTCAGAGCAAATCAAACCGCTAATGGCTAAAGTCTCTACAGGCTTAAGTTGGCATGGTAACTGGTGAACATCTCAACAGTACAATTAGTAAAAAAGACTGAACATGTTCATCTTGTTGAGAAAAGTTGCCAGAAGAAACGTTTATATCTCTCAAAATAAAGAACACGGAAGCACAGTTTTGCAAAGTTAATCACAACATTTCTGAAGTTTCTTTGAACAGGTGAGATAAAAATTATTTGTTTGGCAATTAATCAAATTCAACTTGTCAGTACTAAAACCTCATAACTGTCAGCACGGTGGTGGAGGGTTGATGATTTGGCCTCGTTCTGCAGGCACATGACCTGGACACCTTGCAGAAGTATTCTAGTAATTTTAAACAAAGATGTTTGTTTCTTGCCGCTAAAACCAGCTAATATCTTTCTATGAAGCCCATCAAAAGCATAATAAGTTATGCAAACTGTTGATCAGGAAAGTTCTATTTGAATGAGAGGTTCGCAATATTACACACTAACCTTTTTTAGAGATTTGCTACACATGATACTGTTTGATACCATTAGCACACAGAGGATGAACTTTACACACAGATGTAGCAAAGCTACAGTAGCTTGCATGTGCCAATACATGGACAGAAGTTGAGGTAATTGCTTTTGTGGAGTATTTGTATATCTGCTCTGCTCTATCGTGATGCTGCACTGTGCATCACCCCACTCAGCTCCTCCTTTTTTTCCACAGGAGTCAGTGGGCACAGGGGTTTGTCAAACACTGTTTGGTTCACTCCAGAGCTCCTTTGTCTCTGCTTGAGCAGATTAATATTTGATGCTGCACAGTTTGAGAACTCAGATGTCCATCTTTTGAAATTACTTTGTTTCCACTGCCTTTCCTGAGATTTGAGCACCAGTCAGGTTTGGTACCACACTGTGCACAGGAGGGTTCTTTTATTTTATCTCTGCATAGCACAAATGGATGTTGAGTTAGCAGCTGCTTGGTGGTGATAAATTATCCCGTGTAGGAGGAGAGAAGTGACAGGTGGTCAACTGCTAAAGAACTTCCACCAGCTTACAGCTGTATTTTAACTTTGTCTGCCTCATGTAGGATTTGGCCAGAAATACTTATTAGTGCAAAATGAGAAGCGGAAGGAATTCTTAAAGAGTGAAGATTTTCTTTTCTTTTTTTTAAGCCAAAGACAGATGGTAGAAAAGGAAGGATAGGCAGGAAATAAGATGGCGGCTCATTCATCTTCTCAATAACCTTACAATTTATGCTAATTACACCTTATTATTAGATACCTTTGTACTCAGTTCAAACCTGTAGACAAAATCCTATGGTTTTCAGAAATAGTTTTTTGAATCATACTGCAGTTTTTGTGCATCTTGAGATATTTTGATCTGAACAGACACTTTCAGCTCCTTTTTTCTGATCTTTGCATGCATGCATCTGAAGCCTCTGGTGGTTTTTATTTATGACAACCCGCTCTTTTACACTGTTTGCTTTCCTGGCATCCTAAAAGACAGCCGTCACCATAGCAATGGCATCGCCCCAGTGGCTGAGCTGCAGCAGAGGGGTGGATGGAAAGTGCTGAAAGATGAACTGATAGATTCAAATCTTCATATTAGCACAATACTTCTCCTGATCCAGCTTTCTTTTAGCAAACTCATTCACCTTTTTTCAATTGTTTTCTTAATAATGCACAAACACACTTGTGCAACAAACTCAGAGGAAGTAGGACAAAAGGATAAAAGTAATCAATTTTGCTTTGTGACTGTGATGTTCACATGTCCTGTCTGCACGTATCCCTCTTATTTTCTGGGAACACAGTGTCAGTGTGAAATTACAGATCAGCCACTCAGAGGAGGAGTATGCTTTGCAAGTATATGATCAGGAAATGCTGAGCAAAATATGCCCACACGATAAATCTGATGTCACAAAGCCTAATAATGAGTGATTTACAGTTATAGCCAAGGACGGCTAGCTATTTTTAGCTAATTCATCATATCTGACCTTTATCAAGGACACTCTAATCACTTCCACCATAAATAAAAAAAAATGATAGATGACATTATAGATGTAGGGATCCGAAGCGACAGCAGGAAGAAAGAATACGAGAAGCTGGAAAAATATAAGGAGCGGAACAGAAAGTCGAGCAGTTGTGTAGAGGGGAGGCCACAGTGGCCGTCAGAGCACTCAGGGATGTGACCTCCACACTGGGAGAGAGACTCCAGCAAATTCCAAGAAAAAACATAAGAGATCTTTGTCAAGAGGAGCACATATCAGAACAGCTAAGAATCTAAGAAAAAACCTGAAGCTCCTGAGCTTGAAGTGCTGCCGCCCACGTTGGAGGCCAAAGTTTAAAAATATATACATACTTTATGCTCTGAATACCTTTATCAGCGGAAGGCACAGAACTCCACGCTGTTGCTCTTACTGCTGAATCTCTGTTTACGTTTTGGTCCGACCTTCATTAGGTCTGCTGATGAAGCAGAAAATTAGTTCTTTGATCACTGGATTTTTTAACTCTGAAATGGGGAGAATATTGGTGTGATGGTGATGTGTATTTTTACAAGTAAGGAAGGTTGGGGCCTCACTTATGAAACAGTGTGCAGGATCCATTCTTTTTCTAGGTTTCACATTTCAAAGCTAAAAATTATGCTGTCCAAAAAGATGCTGTTTTATAAAAACAGACACAATAAGTCACAATCTAACCCAGAGAGACGTTGCATTGATCAGCGTCATTTAACGCCCGCCTTCAAAAATAAAAGGTCAAAGCAAATTAACACATGAACCTTCATGCATAGAAATGAGCTGACTTATCTAAGAATTTTAAAAAGTCATAAAAAACATGAGGATAAAAAATAATTAAACTAACAATGGGAGGACATTTTACATCTAAAAATGAATGTGAATATGTAAATTGTACTGGATCTTATTTCTTGTACTGTCAACCTTGTTGGTAGCCTTCTGCTAGCTTGTTGTAGAACAGATAAAACAGAATTATTCATTCTGACCAAGTGTCCCACCCAGTGAAGTTGACATTTTATGAGGTAGGCTTCTAAGCTAATCCTGCAGCACTCAAGAACTGCAGAGTTGTGTTTCTTGTTCATCCACAAGAAGACACCTTAGATGGATCGAGTTGGGTTATATGTCTACAGAAAACCAGTTAACCTCTCCCTAAATCACAGCACCTGTTAAATCCTGCCATCATTCCTTCATTTCTGCAGGTGTAGTTCTCCCCTGTCACACGGTACAAGCAGCATCACGGGTTTAAGTTTAGCTTCTTTTGTTGCCATCTGATAATTTCAGTCTGATTTAAGTTCTTCAGCTTTCTATCACTGTCCCAATCAGTTGGAAAACAGCAAAGTTTAATTTGTGTTGAGGCATTGTGCTGTACCCGCTTTGTTTAAATCACTTTGTGTTCATTCCTTACAGGAAAGCCCAGAGTTGAGTTGACCTACGACAAGATGTACACAGTAACCAGTCGGGTGTCGTTCACTGTCAATAAGGAGGATGATGGCGTGCCAATCATTTGCATTGTGGACCATCCTGCAGTCAAGGACTTTCGAGCACGCAAATTCCTGGAGGTGCAGTGTAAGTACCTCAGTTTTCTTCATATAAAGCCCTTTGCAGACATTATAAGTAATGTAACATTTCTGTCTTCAGTGGTCTGTTAAAGTGACCTTAATGTCATTTAGACATAGGTCACTTTTACATTATTCTTTCTTATTGTTTATGCTCATGGTATTTGCTGTGTGCACAAGATTTCCCTGCAGTTTTCTTGCCAAAATCTATGTTTTAATGACAATATTTCCTTGCACTTTATGGTTGTGTAATGATAGATGGAGGCAGTTGAAAGTTACGTAAGCTTGTTGAACTGGTGGTTTGACAAAAAAACTCTTCTTAATTTGCTTTTTATTTATAATGTTTTTATTCCACTAAGTGTACTGTACGTGGTGTAAATTTTAGGATAATGCTTGTTTCCACTTCACCTTGGTGCACTTCCTGAATCACCACCTCTTTTCTGTCCACTTTATATGTTTTAAAGTGGAAAATGGTGGCTGGAGCTTAATACAAGTGAAGTGATTGAGTTTTCTCAACAGCTCAGGCGTTGTGGAAAACATGCTAAGATGTTGTTGCTATTAATAAAAGAGAAAACAATGGTTTATGTAAATTTAGATATTATGGTTGCACCCTAACATATTACTTGGTCCAACTCACAAAAACTACCGTCAGAACTTTTATAAAAACATGACAGGACACCAATATGTTAATCTTTGATTAAATTAATAGAAGCTCATCCACATTTGAAAGGCGTTTAGTGTAAAATGAAGGCAATTGAGATTGCTAGAGTCTCTGTTTTCTGTAGCTTTTATAACAAAAGAAAAGGGTCATATATAGGTTTACAGTATGTTGCTAGACTTTATTTTCTAATGTTGGAGTATGTCTCCATGCATAGTTTGATCTGTAAATATTTCAGCAGATCAAAACAAATTAAATTTGAAACAAATTTCTTTTGTAGTTCTTTTAGATGTTTAGCAAAACACTTGATCATATACTAAGTTTTTAAAGGTTTTATATAGTTTTTTATTATAGCCTGCCAAAGGTAAGAGGCCATAATGTTTCTGTCTGAGTTTGTGGGTGTGTGTTCGTTTGTAGCGTTAGCAAAATATCTGAAGAACCATCCATCCATCCATCTTCTTTTGCTCGCTTCTCCTTTCCGGGTCAAGGGGAGCTGATGTCTATCTCCAGCAGACGCTGTGTGAGAGGTGGGGGACACCGTGGACAGGTTGCCAGTCCATCACAGATCTCAAGAACCAGTGAATAGATTTTAATGAAACTCTCAAAAAGATGGCCACTACAACCAAGATACCTTAGCAAAAACAAAATTGGATGCAATTCACTCAGTACACTACAGATATAGAGCTAAAGCTGGTGTATTAGTAGCTGAGAGTCATCCTCAACACATTCTCTGAGCACAGATTATATGAGATCTCCCAATAACACAGGTGATCGTGCATGACGTTGTTTGCAAAGTTCGACCAAAGTGGCTATAACGCTGCATACAATGATTTTAGTTTAAAAATCATCATATGCAGAGTTCTGGCATGTAAGGCGGCGGGCCATATGCATTCCTTCAACAGTGCTAGGCCTTTACATTCATTTATTTGGGGACCAGGGGTGAGGTGGTGTCTTATTTGCAGGCTCAAAAGAACTTTGAAAAATAACTTAAATTGTTTTATTGTATCTTCAGAAATTCAGTCAGAGTTGACTCCAGATCTGGAGAAAATGAACATTTGGACTTTTTTTTGCTATTAAACCACAACATTTCATCTGATTTGCTCTCATTGCAAATGAAACTAGATATTCTTACGTAACGTAAGAATAAGGTATCCGTCAGTAAAACTTCACAAAGAAAGAGTGGCCAAATCAAAGGTTGGTACATGCTGAGGAACATGAAAGAAGAAAAAAAGGAAAACTCTGGTGATCTTGGCAACAGAAAAAAACTCTAGAAGTCTACAAAGGACAACACATGGTAAAGAAAAATGTCTTCACAGCATCTGGCCAAGTAAAGAACACTCTGCAGGAGGTGGCATTTCAGAACCCAAACTTACCATAAAAGGGGGGGAATAAAACCTATACAGAGAATCCAGTTCAAGGTGCAAACATTTCATAAACCTCAAAGGCCATATTAAACTCCACCAAAAACCATAAAAAAGAACAGATTCATTAAGTATAATTTATGACAGATCAAGCTAAGTTTTACTTGTGCCAGAATGACAGAAATAAAAGAAATATGGAGACACTTTGGAACGGCTCATAATCCAGATCATACATCATCTCTGAAACATGTGATGGCATGGTCACGCATGAATGCTAATGGCACTAGGTCACTCCTTTTTATTGATGATGTGACAGAAGACAAAAGCAAATGAAGAAGAACACGGGCATTACCCTAGCAACGCTGCAACACTACATTAACTTTCCTTGTTTCAACTAATTGGAATCTCAGACTTTTGTAATGTGGAGTTTTGGATCTTTTTTCCTAATGCAAAATTCTAACCTTTATTATTTTGATGTTTCTGTAACCTTATGTTTTTTGCCCTCTGGCATGTCCTATCATTCTGTTTAAAAATGAAATTTGCTCTGTAGCTATCTGACCTTTCCCTGTGAACGCAAGAGGAAGAGATCAGTGCATCTACAGAGGCAGAATGGCATTTTGCTGGCGTCTGATAACAGGGAGCTCGCATAGACCACCGACTCAGAGCCTCACAGTGCTTCAAGCAGGGGCTCCTGCTGCCATGCTTTCTGCACACTGTAATGTGCAACAAACAAGCGCAGCCAGTTCTGGACTCTCTTTGAACTAAATAACACAACTGAAATGTGCTGAAGAAAGTTTTCAATTTGTTTTGAATATATCTGAGCGGTTTGCCTAAAATATATCTGTAATGATCTGTGCAAAGTGCAATGCAGCTTGAATAAAAACACATAAAACAAATGATCAAAAGCAAATTAGAAAACCATCTTCACTTACACTGAACCACTTTCCTGGCAGTTCAAGAGACATCTATATTAGCTGTTTTACATCAGGTATCATTTTTGCATGAGAGTTGTTTACATTGTGGTTATTTTCTCAACTAAACAATGTTTGTGTTGCAACACCTGATGGTAAGAACAGAGGCTGCTAAAGGTAGTATCTCACAGGTTGAGACTGTAGGAGACTAGTTGGAGAAAATTACGGGAAAACTGAGAGGAAAAAAAGTCACATTTTCTGATGCAGTCTCACTAATTTCTTGGTGTTTGTGACCAGCAAGCCGTGTGGACATGTTTTGAGCAACAACTGCCCACACGTTTATTATTTAATCTACATGAGTGCACAATAGACAGACAGACAGATAGACTTTATTTGTCATTGCATAAAACAACAAAACTTCAGACGTTCTCTGATTTGTGCCACATGCACAGCAATCATACAACAGGCAGATTTGGACCAGTTTTTCTAATGGTTAATATTTATCATCAGCTTGGATATTGGCCTCCCATGCAGGTGTCAAAATACAACTCTAGTACTCCAGAAAGTACAGACGCTAAATTTGAAAGGGTTCGAGATGAGTTGGAGAGAAGTTTTTCAAAATGTAGGCGTCAAGGATGCAGCTGTCTTTGTAAAGTCTCCATTGACTCTATAATTGGCATCAAATCTTGTGGGTTTTAACATAAATCCATCTAAGTCTAGATTTTAAATTTTTGTGCGGAATGAGAAATAAAAGATTTGTAAAACATTTCTTTGAAATTTTATTTTATTTTACTTTATTTGTGTGTTTTTTGTTTCTATGAGTGTTTGTGTGTGTTTGTCCTGGCAAATTCTGAGTGGGAATAAGTGCATTGGGTGGGAAGAACTTGCCAAAAAAAGACCATTGTCAGGGAACACTGTAATCAAATAAAGTTCTAATGGTTATGTGTATAAGCAAAGCAAGCTGCTGGATTTGCTGCCTGGTTGGTTTTCCTTTAAGGTCATCTGGCTGCGGGGAGATGGATAGTGCCATCTTGAGTGCTTATGAGGTGAGGCGCACAATAAAGCAAATAATTCAGTTAGCATAATGATAACGGCCTCCTTGCATACAGTAGACAGTATTTCACTGAAGTGGCAGTGTGTGGATCTGGCAGTGAGGCGTGTTTTCTCATCACACACAGACACGAAAGGTTCACCATAACTACTAGAGGCTATCAAAACATCCTAGAGATGCCTGGCGTCCTTCATGTTTATAGCTCTGAGATGACAAGGTCAGATGACACAGTGAGTGCAGGAAAAGTTGCAGGATGCCATGTAGTGCCTAAAGTGGAAATAAAGCCAAAGGGTTGCTATCTAAAGCCAGGCATGCCCACTGAGCAGAAGACCTGGCTGTGTGCCCATCTGCTGTCTATCACCAGAACTGAAAGCCAGCCACTGACAGGGTGTGATTTAGACAGATGGACGCCCAGACACGTGTTGTTTATAGCCAAGAAGGTCGGATGGCCGTGTGGAACTTTACTGCCGGCTTTGAAATCATAACTCAGGCTTGATCTCTATGTCTACAGGCTGATTAAAAATGCAACCACCAAATAGTACATTTAGGCAATAAAACTGTGAAAAGAACAAGAATAATTTACATCACAAATGGAAAACTATAATTGCACTGTTCTGCAGTGATTCTTGTGAAAAATGACTCATCTCTAGAGATATTTTTTAAATGCCATTTATTGTTCAGATTTTAAGACAAAACTGGTTGACTTCTACCAGTCTTTATCTTAAAGTATCCTGAAGATAAAGAGTGGTGGTGAAGGTTACACATTTTTTTTATCCATTGTGAGGCAGACATGAATGATTCTGAATTGATTTTAAAAATGCAAAAAAACGATTATTATTTAATGTTAATAACCTTATCTGGAGGAATCCAAAAAGCAGAACTCTGAAGTTCAGATGTGCCGTTCCTTGACAGTTTAACTTCTATGAAGTTAAAAGGAAAAATTACACAGACAAGAGTCAGACTATATGCAAGTTGTGTACATGCTTCCACCTATAGGAGGAAGAAGACGAAGCTGGCGGTAGCTACTAGCTGCCACTACAACGACAAGTGGAATGTGATGATTCTTAGCCTAAGCTTCCATCAGAGCATCGGACATTTTAAATAGGATTGATATGAACCATTGAGTGAGGACCTGCAGCGAATTAATGACATCATAGCATGAGTCCTTACCGACAGCATCATGACAGTGATGCACAGAAAATATACGTCTGAACTGTGTACATGGCTGAGTGAATTTAAAGTTGAATCCAATGACACTGTATGAAATAGTTTAAATTTTGTTGTAAACTATAAGTAATAAAATAAATTAGTGCAAAGATTGTTGTGGGCTTAAGTATGTGTTTAGATATATTCATTAATAGTATTGTGAAATAAATAGGCTAAATAAATACATAAACAGCCAAAAAACAAAAGGCAAACAGTCCCAAATCATAATTCTTAAACTCAAACTGACTTTTTTCAGTCATGTTTCTTTTCTCATAAAAACATTTAGACAATGGCAACATGTTTCTCCATCTTCTTTTCAGATGTTTGTCTCTTTCAGCTGGTAATCTGTCACTTTCCAGTTGTCACACTGTTACTAACTGAGGAGTATCAAGCGAGCAACGTGAACATTTTCACCTAACTCTATAAAGAAAAAGCAAGTTATGAAGTTTCAACATTCAGTCGTGAGAACCAGGGCTTGTGTGTTATTTTGTACCATTTGGAGAGACAGAACATGATTATTCTATGTTGAAAATACTAACAGCTAGCCCCACACAGGACCAGAAACAAAGTCGTAGAAACACTTGAAGAAAGCAGGTAAAATATCTCTTACATGTTAACATGGCTCTAGAATAACTTGTTGCACTTTTTTTCTTTGGTGCACCAGCACAAAAGTTAGGTGCACCCAAATTTTGAACTGCGTTGCATTTAACATTGCAGTTTTACAGGTTCACCTTGTTTTTAAATCACTGTCCATAAAGTCAATATTGACTCACAAATGAATAATTAACAATCTAGTAAATATAAAGTTCTTTATTTGAACCAGAATTGTACAAGACATTTAACTTACTGAAAAAGTTTTTAAAGTGCTTCTATGACCTGAAATATAAACTTAAGCATCTCAAGATAAATTAAATTAAAGAAAATCAAAATTA
>JAOXNZ010000030.1:3963073-3973104 GCA_028566095.1 Kryptolebias brasiliensis | reverse complement strand
TGTCCAGGGTGTCCCCCGCCTCTCGCACAGTGACTGCTGGAGATAGGCACCGGCTCCCCGCAACCCAGAATGGAAAAGCGGGAAAAGAAAATGGATGGATGAAATTGTAATATGTATCTTGAAAGTTTGTATGTTGAATAGTTTTTAAAGGAAATAGAAATATTTAATTCCAACTTCCCCCCACAACCACCCTCACCCCACACAAAAGTGTACAACACTTATAATAGTCATTTCCAGCATAAATGAATGATTTCTGCCTAAAAACTTTGCTAGATGTGTTGTAACAAATAGTTAATAGTTCACCTCGGGGTCTCCTCCCAGTGGGACGTGCCAGGAAAACCTCCAGAGGCTTTCTCATCAGATGCCTGAACCACTTCAGCCCACCATTTTGATGCGAAGGAGTAGCAGCTCTACTCCAACCTCCTCCTGATGACGGAGCTTCTCACCTTATTTCTAAGGCTAAGCCCAGCCACCCAGCTAATGAAGCTCATTTGCTTGTATCTGGGATCTTGTTTTGGTCATGATCCATACTCCCTGACTATATGTGAGGCTGGACTGTAGCCCTTTTGGCTCAGCTCCTTCTGTACCACAGTAGACCAAAACAACGTCCTCTTTAAGGCGGATCAGGCCTTAATTTATTGACACATCTCCTGCCCCATCCTACCTTTACTCGTGGACTCTAATAGCCTACTTAAACTCCCGACCCAGAGGGAGCATTTCACTTTTTTCCAGTTAAGAATCATCTTGTTGGACAGAGGAGCTGAATCTCATCCCAGCAGCTTCTCAAAATTAAGTGTTCAATCATGAATTTAAAGGGTTGACCATATTCCTGGCTTCACTGGAAGTGCTACAGCTAGCGGCTGCTGCTATTTGCGCTTGCAAATACAGAATTCTATGTAAATAACCTTGTAACATAAAATTGGTTGCGCTGGAAAGGTCTATAAAATAGCGTTTGCATAAACCACTATGAAATTTATTAGGTTAGAGCTGTTTTAAATGTGCAAAAATCTACTGGGATTATCCATTAGCTAGGTAATCCAGTCAAAATTAGACTTTTTCTCAAAACTGAGGTTCAGCTATCTAAAACAGGTAGGTTATTTGTTCAAAAGATCACTTTGAAAGATCTGAACTATTCCTTTAAATGAACTTCGTATGAGTTGGGGTTTTGTCCCCCCATGTTTCATTAATCACTCCTAGCTGGAGCTCGTTTGTCTGGGTTCTTATTGTTTGGTGTGATTACAGACACATTTGTGGTGTTTCTTTCATCTGATGCTCACATGGAGTTCCTCGGCTCTCCGGCTTCAGCAGGAATGATTCCTGTCAGGTGGCGTCTCGGAGCTTCCTGCCGTCCCGCTTCGTTCGTTTCGGGGCAGAAACACTGATTCATAAGCCTCATCAGTAAACAAGGCCTGATGACTCAGCGGGAGGAAAAACCCATTCCGCCTGTCACATTTGAAAGTCAATGAGCTCCAGCATTCTTTGATACATCGCACCAGCTAGCCACGAATAAGTGGAACTGTAGACACGCTCACCCGTCTTCCTTTAAATGATTTTTGCAACGTTCGCTTTTTAATGAGATGTTGACACTGATGATCCCAAACATCTGCTGGACCCTCAAAGTTCATGATGGGATAAAACCAATTAGACAGCACCACCCCCAAGCTGGAGTTTGTTGGCTCTTAAGCATGTGTGAAACTCATCAGTTCAAGCTTCATCTGCCAACTGACTTCCCATCGGATCGTTTCTGCCCACCTTTGTCTTTAAATTGGTCTGAACAACCTTCTATATCGTCAAGGTTGCCTTTAAAGATCCACGTCGTTGATGGATTAAAAACATGCTGAACTTCAGCAGAGTTTGAATACTGATCCATATTTCCTGAAGGCATTTTTGCAATTTTAAATTAGCTTCAGGCAGAGTTCTATGAGCCTGTACGTTTCTCTTTGCTCTGTATTTGAATTACTTCATTTAGTTTTGTGTAAATTGCATCTAGTAGATTATTCTCTAAACCAACAACTTTGCATTTGGCATCAACTCTGAACAACTCTGCCCTCAAGAAAAACTACTTTATTTTATAAGCATCTGTAACCTAATAGGAGACGATAATGGATGAAAAGCATTTATCTTCTTAATAAAACTTTGTGATGTGATCATTTAAATTTGTGTTGGTTTCATAGTGAAAACATTAAAAAATTATAGGGGACAATTTAAAACAGCCATAAATATAATTTCCCATCTGGAATGTGAACTAAATTCATTATTTTATTTTATTCTGCTTTATTATTACCCATTAAAATATAAGTATTTCTGAAAAAAATAAATACAAAATCAATAAAAACTGACTAGAATTAGATTTTTATTAACAATTCAACTTGTTATGGTGGTTGTGTTCTTTTGTTGCAAAACTTTATAAAAACTACTCCAAACTAAAATCTGTTTGACTGGGCAGGACTTTTGTTTTATTTGTTTACATAAACACAAAAGTTCCAAAACTTTTATTTGTCCTTTTTCTTGTTTAAGAGACAAATAGCTTTAAATACACCCTTTGAAAATGATTTATTTTATTTTCTGTCTAAATGAATAAAAAGAAAATCATTACAGAACTCAAACCAATTAAAGGTTTCTTTGTTTGTATTGGAATTTTGCCGATTGTTCATAAGACTGAGAAGAAATACACAAAAAATATATACAGTATATTTTGGGACAACAATTGACTACAATAAGAGGAGAAGATTCATTTTGTTCTATGGGTTATTTAATTTGCTTGAAAAGTAAATATAGGGTCAGTCCAGCAGAGCATGTCCTGTCCTGGTTTCTGGCACCTTTTGGCTACAGCCAAACCCAAAATATGAGAAGTGGAACCAGAACAGAAATCAAATTTAAACTTAAAAAAGAAAATTGAACCATTTTTTTTTTTCATCCTTTTAGGGCAATTAAAAAGTAAAATTTTGATTTTCATCCATCCATTTATCTCCACTTATCTGCGGTCGGATCACGGAGGCAGCAGGTCAAAGAGAGAAGCTCAGACATCCCTCTGCACAACAACACTCTCCAGATCATCCTGGTGGATCCAGGATACAGAGGATATAGAATCCCTCCAGTCAGTTCTGAGTCTTTCTTAATGTCGTCAGGCTCCAGTAGGAGGCCGCTATGAGGAGTCCGAACCACCTCAGCTGACTCCTTTTGCTGTGGAGGAGTACCACCCTGCGGAGGATGCTCATTTCAGCCACTTGTATCCAGAATCTCCTTCTTTTGGTCATGATCCTGATCTTATGAGCATACATGAGTGTTGGAACATGGTGGACCAGTAAATTAGGAGCTTACTCTCTCGGCTCAACTCTTCACATCCACAGCTTTACCACAACAGACCAGAAAATATATACATTTTACTTCAGACGAAGCCCCAGTCCATCTGTACATGTCCCACTCCATCCTATCGTCTCTCATAGACCAGATACTAAGATGGTTGGTTCACGGAGGCAGCAAGGTCTCCGTGATCCAACCATCACAAGACAGTGACTCAACCCCAGCCTGAATGGCTTATTCCACTTCTTTTGTTTCACCAAAGACTGGTTTTCAGAGAAGTCGAGTTTGTCTCCTTTTCAGACCACTACTCATTAACTCATGTTGCCTAAAATCAAATACTTTAGGTCCCCCTTTTTCCCCTCTCGTCTCTTCTCTTCTCACCCATCGAGCCGAGAGTTTCACTCTTGGTTAAGTTTGGATGAAACCAGTTGGTTTACTTTAAAATAGGTCTTCTCACAGCGTGGGTTTACCACATGTTTGAAATATCCACTTTGTAGCACACTGAAGTGAATCTCACACACCATCTGCAAAAAAAAAAAACCATCATGCAGGAATGAAAAAGAACTCGTGCTGGAATACACTTCTTTGATGGGCATGATGGATGTCATGAAAATCATGTACAGTTCATTTCCATATGAACAGCGAAACGACTTTCAGTTTGTGGCAGTGAAACAGTTGGGGTAATTATCTAAAGTCTGTTGGTGGGAATCACAGTTTTTGCTGTTAGCAACTGTATGTGAAGAAAAAATTATTCACAATTCAGTACTTGTAATGTGTAGCAACATTCCTAGCCTTTTTTTTCTGAAAATACCAAACTTGTTTTTCCTAAAAGAGTAAACTTCATTTTTAGATGCAATTTTTCAAATGCAGCTTGACATCTTGTTGCGAAGGGATCACGATTAGATTGATTCTTTTAGGTCCGAAACAGAGTATTTACCTTTATCATAATGAAAAAAGATTGTATGTTAATATTGCATTTGAAGATTTTGTTTAGCCTCTTCTCTAAGGGAAATAAAGGCCTGGCATTCCTTGTAGGAATGCATATCGCCCGCTGCCTTTCATACCAGAGATTTCCGCTAATATCATCTTTTGTTAAGAAATGACAGCGTTGGAGTCGTTTTGCTCGATCTCATGTGATCTGTTAGCACTTGGAGTACCTGTACAGTTGAAACCAGAAGTTTACATACACTATATAAATTTTTTTCCACACATGAAATCAGAATAAACTTTTCCTGTTTTAGGTCAATTAGGATTTTCAGAATTATTTCTATTTGCTAAATGCCAGAATAATGAGAGAGAGAATGTTTTTAAGACTATTTTTATTACTTTCTTCAAAGTCAAAAGTTTAAATATACACTTCATTAGTATTTGGTACCATTGCCCTTAAACAGTACGACTTGGGTCAAACGTTTTGGATCTCTTTCCACAAGCTTCTCACAATAGTTGGCAGGAATTTTGGCCCATTCCTCCTGACAGAACTGGTGGAACTGAGCCATGTTTGTAGGCCGCCTTGCTCCCACATGCCTTTGTGAGTGACTGTCAGCTACTGAAACAGTTTAATGTGTTTAAAGTTCACTGATGCAGAACCATTTTTGTGTTGGCTAATGCTGATTAGCTGTGGTGGCCATCTTGAATTTGGTGGACTTCAAAAGTTATTCAGTTGTAAATAAGTTTCACTGAAATTTGTTTTCTTTCTGAAAGTTCATTAAAATCTGTCCAGTGAATCATAAGATATTTTGCTGACAGACAAACATGGGCATCAGACATGAGGTGAAAAATATTCTGTAGGTTTCGGGCAAAGAGGAAATGCTTGTCAGGAAGATCACATGATTAAGTAAATGTTTTGTTTTGTTTTTCTAAGGTTTTGTTGACAATTATAGGAGAAAATGTCTTGTCCAAAACTGATGATGTTTTCAGGGCACAACAACTGTACATTCAAGTAGTCTTAAATGTTTTCTAAATATATAAAACTGCAGTGTTTATTGCTATTTGTACGTATATATTGTATCACCAATGGTACTTTGGCTGCAGTAAAAAAAACGTCCTTTCTAAGTATAATTCACACTATTTAGAGTTGGCACAATTTAAATGGGTGAGAAATAGAAATATCCTCCTTTACATTTGTTTTTTGACATTTCTGCATTACCTTCATTTTTCAGCTGCAGAGGTTGCTGCCTTCAGCTGCTAAAACCAACAGTTTTTCCATTTCATTGAGTTTCCTCTCCTCCTGTCTCTGCCTGTACACATTTCCTCTCCTCACCTTCTTACTACACCTTATTTCATTAAAGTGTAGACTAGCTTTCCTCCTTATCAACAGCCACAAATTACTTCTTTTTTTTCCCAGGACCTTTTAACAGTCCCAACAGGTTTTTCAGCCCATTCCCAGACAATCAGAGCAGCATGGGAGGTCTCTAACCAAGCAGCGCCGCCGGCAGCTTCATATCAATGCCGCACGGTCAATTCGATGGGGAAAATGTCACTTTGATACCTCCCACTGGTCACTGTCAGGGTGGGGAGTCTAACCCGGCTAATGAAGTAAAAAGGGAAAAGCTGTGAGGAAAATGGTCAAAATCTATCTGCTCAATAACCCTTTCTAATGTTGCCCATTTATTTTTGTGTGTTTTAATTTCCACCTTCTGTTTTAGTGCTGTTAGATCCATCAAAAAGTTTGTTTTCTCATCTCTTTAAAAAGACTGAGAGCAGAAGGAGCGCTCGCTGCATAATGACAGCACAACACCAGCACTCATTAGACATTTAACAAGTCCAACAACCTTGTGCTTGCTGCTTTTGTCATTACATCATGTAGTAATGTAACGCTTGTGAGCAGACAAAAGAGGAAATCTCGATGAGATCTTTGATCATCTGTTGTTATGAGATGAGATAATGTGCCGTCGTCTTGCTGCTGCGCTGTAACGGTATTTTATCCACCTCCGTTCAGCTAATTCATCATAAAGTCTGCAGCTGACCTTTAGCTCACACACACAGTGTGACGCACGGCGAGCTGCTGGTCGTACATCAGCCGTGATAGTGTCGTTTCACAGTGACTTTATCTTCACAGCTTTTACTTCCATTTTTTGTCCCTCACCCCCACCCCCCACCTTCCTCCCTCCCCTCACACCTTTTGTTTGACATGTATTTGTCCTCTCATTCAGATGCTCCCACTACCACCCCTATTCCCACCTCAGCTATCATCACTACCACCACTATCATCACCACCTCTACCTCCAACCCCGAAGCCAATCAAGGTACAGTATCACCCTCACACAGCGTGTTTGTCTGCGAGTGTGTGTTTCCCTACACCTAGTTTGTATTGTCCCTTCATTTATTTTAATTTTCATTCCACAGTTGTAGCCATAATTGCATGCACTTTTTTCCACATAGGTTAGAGTTACTAATTTAGTCATTTGCTAGATGTTAAAAGCTTTAAGAAAACTAAATTATCTTAAATGATCTCAGGAAAGGCAGTAAATTGATTTTGAGACTGTTTCAACGCAAATACTGATCCCAAAGGTCAAAATGAGTTTGAGTTCTTAAAGGGATAATTCAGATCTTTTGAAGCAGGATTCTATGGAAAGATTATGAAACGATTTAGAGATACCACATTTTTTCCAGAGTATTTCCCATTATCAAGTACTGATATGATTACTATTATATGCCCTTACATTTTTTTACAATTACTTTGAAAAAGTGTTTAAAAATCAGAGGAGCTTATTTTTTGTGTTAACAGCTCAAATGGAGCCAGGACAATAATAGTTTTCGAAAAGCACCTATTAGTGAGAGGTAAGATTGTCAGGAAGCTCGGGCTCAGATCCATACATTCCCACGATTCTCTTCTGCTCAGCAAGAGTCTGAAGCTACTTCCTGCTGCCATCAGCGAACTCATAACTCGGCATTGTGTTTGTATGATATGGTGTGGTGTTGGAAGTGCTAGCATGTGTTCCTTCTCTTGACAACTTTACTGAGAATAATTTGCAGTTTGCTTTACTTTAGTCCACACGGGTTCTTTTCCTTCTTCAACAACTCAAGAACTAAAGTTTCTTGGGGTCTGATCAGATCTGGTGGCACATACACTCAGCCCAGCATGTCTAATAACATTACACAGTTTACAGTTCGTCATAAAACCTAAAAGCTTAAATCGGCAAATATTTTAATTATATTAAAAAGAAAGAAAAAAAAAACTGGAGCAAAGTGGTCTGTAGAGCATTTCATAACAGCAGTTATTACCTGGCAAAATGAATCCAGGGGTGTTAATGAAGCCCAAAGAAGCAAGAACAACATAACATAAAGACGTAGACTCAAGGTAGCCACACGCTAACAAGGTTAAACTGATTATAGCACCTGTTGCTCAAATTATTGCTAAAGATTTGCAATATTAGAATCTGAGAATGACAGCTTTTGCGACAATACAGGCAATAATGAAGAGTTATTAAATACAAGAAGTGTGGAATTTCTCAGTTCTAAGGTGCACCTGAGTGTGAACATTAATGATGATGGCAGATGCAGTAACGAGGTGTAAGACATTTGCTGCAAAGCATAAAACAGAAGTTGCACATTAAGCTACATTCAAATGACACTAAAGAAATGATTAAAACCAAGAAAGTAACTGTATTATGTTGCTTCAACATGATGCTGATGTTAGTCGAGACATACAGTGGAAGAATACAGGAAGTGAGTGAAAAAAATGGACTAAATGTTTTGAACACAACCATCTGAACACAATTTGGGTTTTATAACTAAATAAATAAAAAGCATGAAGTTTTTAAACTCTGCTTCAAAACCCAGGATACTTTGGTTTTACCCACTAATATTAAGATCCACATTTGCTGTTTTCACCCTGACCTAACATCCAAAACTTCAAGGAACACAAGCAGTAATGAGCCAAGAATTAACGAGGCGCTGTCAACACTGTCCTTCGACTCTCAGAGAGACGAAAGTCAACAAAAATAGTGGCAACTTTCGGTGCTAATGATAAAGAAATTTATTCTGTTGGAGAAAGAAGCTGGACTTTGGAGTTACATCAACAAGTCTGTCAGACCTGTAGGTTGATATAAAGAACAACAAGGAGCTTTAAACTGGATTTCTTTTTTAACTGTTTTGTAAAGTCTCAAACATACTTTCATTTTTGTCTTTTTCTTTATTATTTTAACTATTTGAAAGTAGCTAAACAATGCCAGTTTTACAGAAAGGGGTTTGAATTTGAAAAAGGACAAGTAAAAAAAACTATTAGACTGCATTAAATCATTCTTTATAGAAATGCAGTGTATCATGCCTCATTTATATAGATCCATGCTGTCATTTAATAAGTGTATGTTCTGTATTTTTCTATTTAGCTTTATTTCATCAGATTCTTTGCAAGGTTGCTCCCTGTGGTCTCATTATGGCTCATAAACATAAATAAAATGTACAAAAGTGTAACATTAAAGAAAATTGGATATCATTAAAACACGAAAGATCAAAATAGACTTAAGTGAAATTTAAACATCACCTACTGCAGTCAGAAATTATAAGTAATTATGGTGCTCCGAGGCACCAAGTGATGTGTGGGTGGGACTGAAAGGACAAAGAGTCGGACGAAGTTTGTTGTTTTAAACACAATGTCAGAGCAGCCAGGTGGCAGAGACTGATTTGTTCCAATTTCTTTTATTATGGATAAAAAAGAAAAGAAAAACTAAGGAATGCATGTCGCCCGCTGATCTCTCATGATCTGTTAGCACTCAAATTGTGCGATGGGGACGACTCTCTGGTACTACCACACCAAATTTAGGTCAATATCTGTGAAACTGAATGGGTTATTGCCATTTTTGTTTTTTAAGTTGGCTGTGGCATCCATCTTAAACCAGGCTGACTCGAGATGTCAAAGTAATGACTGAATACACATCTACAACTGACTGAGAGTTCCTTAAAATCCATCATGATTTGTGAGATATTCAACTAAAAGACAAACAAATGAACACACACACACACAGACACACAAAGAGTTACATGATTACCTGCTTTTCATGGTGATGAGTTGTAAGAATATTCCTTTTCATCAAATTACAGCCTTTCACACAAAAAGTCATTTAATGTCAGATTTAATTGCTACCATGAGTTATTAAACAATAAAGTCCATCAAAGAAACTGAAAATCACTGTAATAAACTGTATGAATTTAAAAATGGCCACCACAGACTGCAGAGCTGTCTCACGTGTGAAATGCATCTGAAGTTTGTAAAATTATGGATCGTGCTCTATGGAGGGATTCAAAATGGGGGGGGGGAGCACTGAGGGTGAACAATAAATGAACATGAGCACTTGAAAATTAGACCCTTTTCAAAATAAGCAAATTTTTATCTCACTCTTTCAGCAACCAAACTCGGGGCTATTGTGAGTCTAAATCTCCAAAGGGCGCAGATAGAAAACATCACTTTATGCCACGACTCAGAAATCAGCCTGAGCTCCAAATGCAATCAAAGCCTCTCTGACAGACCGCTCAATTGGAACAAATCTCACACGGCTGGCAGAAATCACAGGCATTGTGCTTGATTATGCCATCTGATTGGATTAAAGAGAATACCTATCTTTGGAGGTTGATTTATAGCTCCTTTTGCCTCGGATCAAGAAGTGTGGAGTCTGGACAGGCGCATTCTGATTATAACTATTTTTAATGATCAACACAAAGATCTTTGCAGGTTTCCAAAAACATTGTGCATTTTGTTTCGTTTGTTCTAACAATACTAGATTTATTGT